>WNWK01042613.1:0-15900 GCA_009830355.1 Cherax destructor | reverse complement strand
TTAGAAAAACTTTTTTCGGGGTTTAATAAAAGCAGGAAGGTAGTAGGAATGGCCGCCGTGGTGGCCCTTCTAAAACAACAACAATGGCCGCTCTGCAGCCTCCACTTAACACTACTCTCATACGAGTCATATATCATGTTTCGTATTATTGTTGTTTATTATGTCATATTAGAGAATTGTGATAGATAAATAAGCGAGAGTTGATATTAGTGAAATATTGAAGTATATTTTATCATTCCTGAGAGTTGAACGGATTAATTGCATTTCCAATTAAAATGAGGAAAATTGACTCTGCCAACAAGCAATCCAGATGTGAGCAAGGTCATGGAATGGATTAAACTCAGAAGTAGAGGTTCCACTGTACTTGTTTTATCGATTAAGCTCAAGAAATCGCCCAGTCAACTGTTTCAACTACCCAATAAAGTGATCGGAAATTGGTAATTTGGCCAATTTAACACAAAGTTCAAAATATTTCAATTTCAAAATAGGGTCCAGAATTAACAATGCAGGCATTCCTGGAACTAAACTAACATTTCCTCTGCTCATTAGTTATGTTTTCAGGCTTTACAAATGAATTCCATTGTGATTTTTTATTCAAAATAATGAATGTTTATTCACACAAAAAATAGAAAATTTACTGTTATGCAATGTTGTAATAATTGTATAAATAATATCAGCACATTCGTTAATGTATATTAAACCCACCAGCTGACACGTATTAGACTTGTGACGGCATTTGTTTACTTTCGAACATTGGCAAAATTTAACATTTCCGCTACTTTGAGCTCAGTTTAAAGCCATTTTCAGTACTAAAACCTATCAAAATCATCTCTATTTCTGTAATATATTTTCCATTCTATCAAATGAGACCAAGAAACGGTGAATACAACTGTAAAAACATACGAAAATACACTGAAAAGTCGATGTCTAATCCAAAAACACAGCTGCATTTTTTTTCATTATGCACTGCGTGCTGAACGATTTGTTTTATATGGTGCACACTTACCATACGGATGCATTCTCTCATATCTAGGCCCAAATTTACCACTCACAGCTTAAGAGTGAGCTGGGCTCATGGTGTAGAACCACGGTTTGGACCCTGGCTTGGCTGTAGATCTATGGGACGGACCCTGAAGGGTTAAGTAAGATTTCTAAAGAGTTAACTACAATTATATTCACAATAAGAAAGGTAATTAATGAACAAATAGTTTTAAAAGTATGACATAATTTAAAACTGATTCATTGATCTTTCAGTTTTGTGAAGTGATTGAATAGAGATTATGACGCACCAACTTTCTTGGATTATCCTGATTGGCTAACCCTCCTGGTTTAAAATCCAAACAAAATCTTATCCTTTCTCTCACCCACCCATCCTCTCTTACATGCTCACTCTCTCATACCCAACCAGTGGAGATGCAGGGCCATGAGCTGAGATTGCTCCCTTCAACCACAAATAGGTGAGTCAGTAGATCGTCATTTAGCACGAGATTATGTTGCACGTTACGGGTATTGCGCGATTGAAGAATTGGGACATTATTATCTAACACGACGTAAAAATGATATTACACGGTTTGCGGGAGGGTAAAAATTAAGCCCGCAGGTCCTTCACAAACCATCCCACTAACAGAATATTTGCCCAACCAAATTTTCAATGCTCCGCCAATAAGCCGATAATTCTATTCACTCATGCAAGTCCCACTCAAATAAAATCGTGTGTGTGGGGAAGTATCCTGGCTGGTTTGTGGGGAAGTATCCGCTGGTGTGGGGAAGATCCTGGCTGGTTTGTGTGGGGAAGTATCCTGGCTGGTTTGTGTGGAAGTATCCTGGCTGGTTTGTGTGGGAAGTATCCGGCTGGTTTTGGAAATCCTGGCTGGTTTGTGTGGGGAAGTATCCTGGTTGGTTTTGGTGAAGTATCCTCGTGGTTTGTGTGGGGAAGTATCCTGGCTGGTGTGAGGTGATGGTCACTTGCCCATAAACAATGACTTTGTTTATGGGCTGACGCTCCAACCTCATTATCTCTGTCATATTTTTATTAATTTGGGCGTCTTTATCATGCTGCCGTTATTTATGTTATACCTAATATTATTCTGGAATAAATATGATTGGTAGGTAACTTATTGATAGTAATAATAAGTATTATTATTACAATATTTTAGTGCAGTGAGCTCACACCTCACACGCCATGGTGGTCCGTGAGTAACTGAGCTGAGAGGACTGCTAGCCCGCTCCTCGCCCGTCTCCTCATAGCACCGCCAACAATTCAATACTCTACAAATATAATATCAGTTTTTATTAATTTGGGCATCTTTATCATGCTTTTACGATATTTATGTTATACCTAATATTATTCTGGAATAAATATGATAGGTAGATAACCTTTATTGATAGTAATAGTATTATTTTACAATACTTTATAGTGCCGTGAGCTAACATATCTTCACACCGATGGTCCATGAGCAACTGAGACACTGCTCCACTTCTCGCCTCAGCCCCGCCCACCCTTCAATATCTATGTCAGTTTTTATTAATTTATGCATCTTTATCATGCTTCTACATTATTTATGTTATACCTAATATTTTCCTGGAATAAATATGATAGGTAGATATTATTTATTGATAGTAATAGTATAATTATACAATAACAAATCTAGAAGATGCTTTGAAACTGGGTCTAGACCAGCTGATGATGTCTTACCGTCAGCTGTATAATGTACTGCAGGGTAAAAGAGCCCAGAGATCTATTACATCATTTATGCACACTCCAATACAACCATCGACTTTAGTACCAGAACCTCTACCATCCACTTCTGCTGACAACCAACAACTATCCACCTCATCCCAGTAGGGCCACACCATCTATATCCACTCTCTTCACAACCATCCACAAACATCATTACCCACAATTTAAGGTAAGAAATACTATTTCTATTGCATTTGTAGTCTTAAGCAGTAATATATCACGACAAATGAACTACATTACATATTCGCCTTCAATTTTTGCAAGATCTGTTGGTCTAAAAACTTGTTTGGCTTTTTGGGAACTCCCAGGAACGTAACCCTATTTTTCCCATAAGTTATTTTAATTATTTAACACGAAATTATCTAACACGACTTTTTCAGGAACGTAACTATCGTGCTAAAATGACGGTCTACTGTACTGGAAAAAAAGATAGAGAAAATCGACTTTTTTCAGTCTTTGCATAGGTACGAGTGATCTTCTATAGTTACCCTTCAGGCGGTACCGTTTCTATAATGGTCGTGGTCACTTTTTTTTTTTATCCCTCTCCGCCCCTCCATCCTTCAATACCTCTCTATATAATGTCAGTTTTTATTAATTTGGGCATCTTTATCATGCTTCTAATTATTTGTTATACCTAATATTATTCTGGAATAAATATAATAAGTAGATAACCTATATTGATAGTAATAGTATAATTATACAATATTTTATAATGCCGTTAGCTTACACGTCCGAATGTTGGTGAAGCAGGAGTTACTGAGACTGCTGGCACTTTTTTCCCTCTCGTATAGCCCCAGCCCAGCTCATCCTCCAATACCTTCCATATATGTATTTTATTATTATTATTATTATTATTATTATTATCACCATGATATACCTTGTTCACTGAGTATATAATTTTTTCTTAAGCTGCCACGGAAAGACAGTTAAACACAGACGAACACACCAGCTGATCAGGGATCAGCTGGTTAGTTCTGATCCATTTTTCTCTTTTTCCTCTTCCAAGTGTTGCTGCATGTCTATTGTGCACTTATAGTACAAGATAGTTATAAGTGCAGCAACACTTGGAGAGGAAAATGGAAGAAGTACAAAAGAAGTTCACAGTAAAGGGATCAGCTGGTGTGTTCGTCTGTGTGTTTATATTCTGTGTCTCTCAGTAGCAGCTTAATTAAGAAATGAGTAAACTCAGTGAACAAGGTATGTTGATGATGATGATAATAATAATTAATAAAGATAAAGATTTATTTATTGTAATAATAACAATCGCTCTGGAGTGCTTTAAATGTCAGCTATGAAACTTATACAAGTGCTGCTGCACTTCCATCTTGTACTATGGGGTACACAATCAAGTTAAAATTTGTACAAATATGTAGTCTTGGAGACTTTAAAGCTAGTGTACTGAGTGGCTGTAAGAGGCCTGAGATACTTGCCCCGAGACCCCGCGCTGCCTGTGTCATACGTATTTTGTACAGGCTTGTTATACGAAATACATTGACATTTACAGTGCCCCAGAGTGATTATAATTATACAGTATGTATTTTATTATTATTATTATCACCATCGATATACGTACCTTGTTCACTGAGTATAATACTGATCCATTTTTCTCTTGTTTTTCTTCTTCCAATTGTTGCTGCATGTCTATTGTGCACCCCATAGTACAAGATAGTTATAAGTGCAGCAGCATTTGAAAGAGGAAAAACAACAAGAGAAAATGGAAGAAGACAGTGGACCCTCGGTTAACGAAAGGTCCTGTTAACGAAGTTTCGGAAACGTGCTTTTTTCGTAATCGGTTAGCGAAAAGTCCTCGGTTACCGAAAGGTATTAGACGCGTCCGCCTGCTCCGCGCAAGCGCAGGACGCCAGTGAAGGTTGTTACCATTGAGAGAACATACCCAGCGCCTTTTCAAAGATTCACAATATATTTGGTGTATTTTTTGGTGGTTTTAGTTATTGCCACTGTGAAATAAGTCACCATGAGTCCAAAGGCTTCCTAGTGGCACCCTGGGGTAAAGAGAGTGAGGAACACCATCGAACTGAAGGAAATCATAGAAAAATATGAGAGTGGTGTACGTCTGAGTGATCTTGCCAGATGTCAAGAAAACTCCATCTACTATCGCACTATCCTGGCACAGAGAAATGAGATCAAGAAAGCTAATGTTGCAAAGGGTTAATTTGTTAAAGAAACAAAGATCAAAAACAGAGGATGAGGTTGAGAAGTTGTTGTTGGTGTGGATCCATGAAAAACAGAGAGCGGGTGATAGTATTTCTATGGCGATAATTTGTGAAAAGGCAAGGAAGTTGCACGCAGATCTTGTGAAGACAATGCCTGCAACCAGTGGTGAGGAGAGTGATTTTAAAGCCAGCAAAGGCTGGTTTGAGAAGTTTAAGAAACGTAGTGGCATACACAATGTTGTGAGGCATGGTGAGGCAGCCAGCTCAGACAAACGTGCAGCTGAAAAATTTGTGCTGGAATTCAAGGGGTTCGTAGAGGCTGAACAATTTCTCCCCCAACAAGTGTTTAATTGTGATGAAACAGGCCTGTTTTGGAAGAAAATGCCCAACAGGACCTACATTACTCAGGGGGAAAAAAGGCACAGCCAGGACACAAGCCTATGAAAGACAGGCTAACTCTTATGATGTGTGCCAATGCCAGTGGTGATTTTAAAGTGAAGCCTTTACTGGTGCATCACTATGAAAATCCCAGACCCTTCAGGAAACACTTTGTTGACAAGAATAAATTGTGTGTGCATTGGAAAGCTAACACCAAGGCATGGGTCACTACGGAGATTTTCAAGGAATGGTTGACTGGATTGTTTGGCCCTAGTGTGAAGAAATACCTCCTGAAAATATATTGCCACCAAGTGCCTCCTGCTACTGGACAATGCTCCTGCTCATCCTCACAACTTGCAAGAGTTGTTGCCTGACAACATAAATTTCATCAAAGTGAAGTTCTTGCCTCCTAACACCACCTCTCCTCCAGCCCATGGACCAGCAGGTCATTTCCAACTTCAAGAAACTGTACACCAAAGCACTGTTTCAGAGGTGCTTTAATATGACCAATGACTCTGAATTGACCCAAGAGAGTTCTGGAAAGAACACCTCAATATCGTGCATTGCATAGGCCTTATAGGTAAGGCTTGGGAGGAAGTGACTTCCAGGACTCTGAACTCTGCTTGGAGACCACTGTGGCCGGATTGTGTCCAAGAGAGGAATTTTGAAGGATTTGAGGCTGACCCTGACGACCCTGTGCCTGTTGTGGAACATGTTGTGGAAGATATTGTGGTTGGGGAACAGCCTGGGGTTGGAGGTGAGTAGTGAGGATGTGGAAGAGTTGGTGGAGGAGCACAGGGTAGAGCTAACAACTGAAGGCTGCAAGAGTTCATCTGGAACAGCAACAGACCACAGCTGAGGTTATTGCTTCACAGGAAAGAGAGAGAGAGAGATAAGGAGGTGCCTTCTTCCCGTGCTTAAGGAGATGTGTACAAAGTGGAATGAGTTGCAGACATTTGTTGAAAGATACCACCCTGAGCAAGCTGAAATGACCCTCTGTGCAACCACTTCAGTGACAGAGCCATGTTGTACTTCAGAAAAGTGTTGAAGAGTCGCCAGAAACAGAGGACTGTGGACAGCTACTTCACCAGGCAGGGTCTAGTGACTCTCAAGCTGGTCCCTAGTGGCATTAAAAGACCAAGAAGGGAAGTAACCCCAGAGAGGGACTTGTCACCTGAAGTCCTTTTGGAGGGGGATTCCCCTTCCAACCACTAACACCTGCTCCAATCATCATATACATATCTTCCAGATGCCTGCAAGTCTCTTCAATAAAGGTAAGTAAATGTTATTTTTTTTATTTTGAGTGATTATTTTTTTGTGGAACGAATTAATTGTATTTACATTATTTTTTATGGGAAATAAGGTTTCAGATAACGAAAGATTCAGATTAAGTAATAGCTCCTGAACGGGTTAATTTGTTAACCGAGGTCCACTGTACAAAAGAAGTTCACAGTAAAGGGATCAGCTGGTGTGTTCGTCTGTGTGTTTATATTATGTGTGTCTCGTAGCAGCTTAATTAAGAAATGATTAAACTCAGTGAACAAGGTATGTTGATGATGATGATAATAATTAATAAAGATAAAGGTTTATTTATTGTAATAATAACAATCGCTCTGGAGTGCTTTAAATATCAGCTACAAACTTATACAAGTGCTTGCATTTCTATCTTGTACTATGGGGTACACAATCAAGTTAAAATTTGTACAAATATGTAGTCTTGGAGACTTTAAAAGCTAGTGTACTGAGTGGCTGTAAGAAGGAGATTGAGATGCATGACCCAAGTTCTCGATGGCATACAATTTTTTTTTTTTAACTCGTGGGAAAGCTCGTTGTAACTCAGAGTCGTTGGTAAACAAGTACGTCTTAAGTGAGGAAGACTGTATATATGTATATATATGATAGAGAAATAGTAATAAACAATATTTTACATTGTGAGTATTTGTAAACATGTTATGTAAACAATATAATGAGAAAAAGTTTGTGTAGTTTTGTGTTGTAAATAACAAGTGAATATTTGAAAAAAGCACTTATATTGGTCTCACAGGCCATAAAAGTTATTTGAAAAGAAAAATTAAAAAAAAGAAAACAACTCAAAAAAAAAAAGAAAATATTACCGGGACCGGCATCGCAATTGCCGTAAGCGGCTCATTTTCTTCAACTTCAAGCCTCCATTCTCGGTGTATTGATGCAAAATTTTTTTTTTTTTATTAAAGATTTAAAAAAACTATTCAAATTTTTTTTTTTTCAAAATTTCGACCCTGAGAGAGTTAAGAATTAGGCCCCTGAAAGGGTTATGGATTGGGGGTTTATGAAAGGGCTGTATCACCTAATTGTGGTTGCAGGGGTTGAGTCACGCTCCTGGTCCCCTCTTCATTGCTATGGTCACTCCCTGCTTATGAGCTTTATGATGCCTCTTCTTAAAGCTGTGTATGGATCCTGCCTCCACTCATCCTTTCCAGACTTTTCACCCTACAACCCAGCTGAAGAAGTATTTCAAACATCCCTGTGACTCATCTGAGTCTTCATCTTCCAACTGTAACCCCTTGTTGTGTGTCCCATCTCTGGAACACCCCGTCTCTGTCCACCTTCATTCCTTTCCCCCTTTTTGTCCTCTAGTGTTGTCAGGTCTTTCCCTTAACCCTCCTCGAGGACATCCCTTAGCTCCGGACTAGTCTCGTTGCAAACCTTTTGCACTTTATCTTTTCCTGACGTGTTGGCCAGGTGTGGGTTCCAAACTGGGCTGCATACTCCAATATGGGCCTGACATACACAGTGCAGGGTTGAATGATTCCTTACTGAGATGTCGGAAGCTATTCTTAGGTTTGCTAGGTGCCCATATGCTGCAGCAGTTATTTGATGATGTGTGCCTCAGGAGATGTGCCCGGTGTTATACTCACCCCAAGATCCTTTTCCTTGAGTGAGGTTTGGGATCTTTTGGCCCCCTAGACTGTACTCTGTCTGCTGTCTTCTTTTTTGTGTGTGTGTGTGTGTGGTGTTGTGTTTGTTTGTTTGTTTGTTTGTTTTCTTCCACATGCTCATTCATACTTGCTCATTCACATTGTCATTCATACTTGTCATTCACACTTGCTCATTCATACTTGCCCCATTCACACATGCTCATTCTCACTTGCTCATTCACACTTGCTCATTCATACTTGCTCATTCACACTTGTTCATTCATACTTGCTCATTCACCCCACTCTTGCTCATTCATACTTGCTCATTCAACTTGCTCATTCACACTTGCTCATTCATACTTGCTCATTCAACTTGCTCATTCATACTTGCTCATTCATACTTGTTTTTTATTCACACTTCCCTCGCTTCACACTTGCTCATTCATACTTTTCACTCTTTTTCACATTCTCACACTTGTTCATTCCCCCACTTGTTCATTCACACTTGTTCATTCACACTTGTTCATTTAATTGTTCATCCCCACTTTTCATTTACACTTTTCATTCACACTTGTTCATTCACACTTGTTCATTTACACTTGTTTCCCCTTTTCATGCTTGTTCACTCACACATGTTCACTCACACTTGTTCATCACACTTTTCCCTCCACTTTGTTCCTCCCCACTCGTTCATTCCTTTCGTTCAGACTCACTCATTCAATCGCTCATTCATTCACACTACTTGCTCGTTCAGACCGCTCATTCACACTCGCTCGTTTAGACCGCCATTCACACTCGCCGTTCAGACTCACTCATTCACACTAGCTTACTCACACTTGCTCACAGACTTTTACTCAAAGATTTTTCCCCAGACTCTCACACTTTCAAACTCAGACTTTGTTCATCTTTTAACATGCCTCCTACTCACACACCGCAGAATATCTGGGCAAGGAGGCAACAACGAGTCATGGTACGGACGAGGTGTCAGAGCGGGCACCTGTGACGAGTGGGGCCAGCCGGGAGTCCTGGGGCCTGTACTGTTTTTGTATATGTGAATGACATAACGGAAGGGATGGACTCAGAAGGTCCCTGTTTGCAGATGGTGAAGTTAATGAGAAAAATTAAATCAGTCGAGGATCAGGCAGGACTACAAAGAGACCTGGGCTCAAGCCTGGTCCAGAAACCTCCTTGAATTTAACCCCTGCCAAATGTAAAGTCATGAAGATCGGGGAAGGGCAAAGAAGACCGCAGACAGAGTATAGTCTAGGTGGCCAAAGACTGCAAACCTCACCCCCAAAGGAAAAAAAACTTGGGGGGGGGTATAATACCAAGCCCCATCTCCTGAGGCACACATCAATCAGATAATTTTTGCAGCATACGGGGGGGTGGCAAACCTAAGAATAGCATTCCAATACCTCACTAAGGAATCGTTTTAAAACTCTGTACAATTTTTCGCAGGCCCTTTTTGGAGTATGCAGCACCGGGGTTTGGAACCCACCTTAAGCACGTCACAAAAAGGGAAATGCAAAGGTTTGCAACAAGACTAGTCCCAGAGCTAAGGGGGGTTTTCCTGAAGAAAGGTTAAGGGGAAACGGGGCCGACGACACTAGAGGGGAGGAGGGGGTTGGGAGACATGATAACGACATATAAAAAAAATGCGAGGAATAGATAAGGTGGACAGAGAAGATGTTCCAGGGGGGAAAAAAGAAAAACAATTGGAAGTTAAAAAACCCCCTTTAGTCAAAAAGGGTGTTAGGGGAATATTTCTTCAGTCATAAGAGTTGTCAGGGGAATGGAATAGCCTAGAAAAAGACGTAGTGGGGGAGGAACCATACATAGTTTTAAGGCGGGTTTTTTAAAACCTTTTGGGAAAAAAGGGAGAGGGACCTAGTAGAAAAAAAAGGGGAAAGGAGGGGGGCCGGGCTATGGTCAAAAACCCGCAAAAACCCCCAAAAGGTGAGTACCCACACACACACACTGTGTACATCAGGCCCCACTGGAGTATGCAGCACCAATTTGGAACCACACCTGGTCAAACACGTCGGAAAAATTGAGAAAGTGCAAAAAGGGTTTCAACTAGAATGGTTGGGGGGAAATTGGCCCCCGGACACTAGAGGACAGGAGGGTTAGGAAGACATAATAGCGACATATAAAAAACTGCGAGGAATAGATAAGGTGGACAGAGACAGGATGTTCCAGAGATGGGAAAACAAACAAGGGGTACAATTGGAAGTTGAAGTCTCCTATGAGTCAAAGGGATGTTAGGAAGTATTTCTTCAATCATAGAGTTCCGGGGAATGGAATAGCCTAGAAAGTATGTAGTGGAGGCAAAAACCTACATAGTTTTAAGACGGGGTTTTTTATGGGTCATGGAGCAGGAAGAGAGAGGACCTAGTAGCAATCAGTGAAAAGGGTGGGGCCAGGAGCTATGACTCGACCCCTGCAACCACAAATAGGTGAGTGTACACACAGGAAATGCCTTGCCCCCTGCAACCACAATTAGGTGATACAGAGAGAGGGGGGCCATGCTCAACCTACCTTTTCCCTCCCACCCAAGCACAATAACCCAGAACAGACCATGCTCCACGCCCCTTTTTTTAAGAGGGGCCCTTTTCCCCGGGGGGAATTGGCCTCTTGGTCTTATTCCTCACCCCAACCCAATTAAAACCCCAACCCCCTTTCCCCCTATCCCATCTTCCCTACCCCCCCTTTTTTCCTTTCCTTCTCCTCCCTCCCCTTTTCCCTTTTTTTTTTTTACCCTGTGAGCTTCTCTCCACAGGCATTCGGTTTCCCCTAGGGGGGGGAAAGGGCCAAGTTCATCCCATTCCGTTGAGGTTCTTGGCGGTGGTGTAGTTAGCCATGGTTTTGGATCGCCGGAAATCCCCGACCCCCCCCCGGGCCCCGGGGGGGTGGCTTTGGGTTTTTTTTGGGCGCGGGGTGTATTTTGGATGCCCCTTTTTCGGATTGGGGGGGTGGCCGAAAGGAAAAGGTGGCTTTGTGGGGGGGGGCCGGCCCCCCCTTTTTTGTCCGCCGAGGTGGCGGGGGTGGATGTGATTTTGCTCCCCAGATTGATGGGTTTACTGGCATGAAGGGTGGGTTTTGGGCCCCACGGGTTCCATGCCGCATCTGCAAACCCCGGGTGCTGAGGTCCTTTTTGGGCGCAGGGGGGTTTTCACCCCTTTTCATTCCCCCTGAGCTATTCCTCCATGTTCCCCCCTTTTTTTATTTTTTTTTTATTTTTATTTTATTTTTTTTTTTTATTAAAAAAAAAAAAGAAAGAAGTAATTTTTAAACCCTTGACGACCCAATCCATGAACCTCCCCCCCCCCGGGCCCCTTCCTGATACCGCACCCTGTTCTGACCCTCCCCCCGTTCTTGGACCATTTTTTGGACATTCCAAACCCCCTGTCCCCCTTGCTGGTGCCAGTTCGTCACCTGCTTCAGGTACCGGGGTTTCCCAAAGGCCCTTTTTATACGTCTGACCTCAGCTCTTTTTGACCATGCTTCCGGCTTCTCCTCTATGGTTCGGCAATTTTGGGGGTTTCTCACCCCGTCCCACGCCCGGGTCAACTCTGGTCCCACATCTAAACGCCCAAGCCCTTTTTCATGATGATACTGCATTACCTCATTCCCCATTCAGCTCAGAAACAACCAGCTTGTTGGGACCCCCTTAAAAAAACTATGTTTCACTTTTTCACAATGGCCCCCTTTTTTTCTCTGAGACCGACTTCTTCTACTGCCTATCTTTCCTATCATAGTATTGGAAAAGGGTCTCCCATGCCATGGGTAAAGATATCCCCCTTTCACGCCCTAAAAAGGGGACACGCATCGTCACCCGTGCTGGGTTTCCAAAACTTTTTTCCTTTCCACCATCGATCCCCCCCCTGTCACTATTGAAAAACATCATTCTCTCAATTCTTGTAGTGGGACTGTCATTCTACCCCATACCATTGTCTAACAAATTTCCAAACATGTGGGGGTGACATTTTCGAGCAGCTTGAGCTCCAAAAACCCTTTCCCATACTCAAAAATTTTTCATTTTTCCCCCTGCCCCCCGGTGAAGGCGATATCCTTTTAATATTGCTCGCTTAACATTTGACTGCTGTGACCTTCCGCCCCCCCGGTCCCCCCTGTGGGACACCGTTTTTAAGTTGAAGGTGATCCCAACACCCAAAAAATGTAAAAAAATCCTGGGGTTTTGGTCATCCAGCGAAATATTCAAAAACCATGGCCCCAAAACCCAGCCCCTGGTGCTGACAACCATGCCAGTCCTTCGGGGGTCTACCTCCCCCCTTGCCTTAATTGTTGTGAGGCGCACCCATCTTACCCCCACCGTTGTCAAGTTTACTTAAATGGCGTGAAATCTGTTGTCCCCAAAGAGGCGGAAGGCTTCCCATATGCCATGGCTGTCTCTCATCTACCCCCCAAGGGGGACTTCCCGTATTTCCTATTCTCGCGTTCGCCCCCCCCTTCTGGGGGCCCCAAAAATCCCCCAGCTTCCTCGGTCCCCCCCTCAGTCATCCGTTTCAAATTTTTTTTGTTTTCCGGGGGGTTGGGGTCCCTTTTTGGCACCCCATACTGTCCCCCACTTCTTTTTTCTACACACTCGCACAGTTCTGTATCCCCCCCGCCCCGCCCCAAACCTCCTCCCCCCTCCCCCCCCTTTTTCAAAAAGCCCCGCAAAAAAATCCCCATTGTTTTTTCCCCTCCCCCTCCTTCCCTTCTCCATCCCCTTTTTTTCCTTCCCGTTTCTATGCCTAGTTTCTCCCCCCCCCAATAGTTCTGTTACGTGTGTGGGGGGTTATCCTCCTCCTCGTTCAATACCTTCATTCCCTGTCCCCCCCCCCAATTTCTTCCTCTATGCCCCTTCCCAGGTCGCCCACTCCTGTCCCCTCCCAAGCCCCCGACATTTTCCCCCTTTTTTTATTTCCTCCCCCCCCACTTTTTACAGTCCATAGTCTCCCTGATTGTTGGTCACCCCTCCTCCCCCCTTCCTCTCTAATGTGATCCCACATCCTGAGTCTTTGTCTTCTGAAACACTAGAAGCTATTGCAGAATATTTTGGAGACTCAAACGTTGATGGACCCCCCACCCCCCGGCCCCTTTCCGTCTCCCCCCTTTCCTTACAATGTCCCCCCCTTCCCCGCTTACAAGTCTTCCCCCTGCCCCCCCCTGGACTTTTCTAACCCCCCTAGCCCCCTAGAAAATTTTTCCTTCGGCTTTGTTGCTTTTTTTTATAAACCCGGCTTTTTTACAGTGGAATATCCGCGGCCTGGGGGGGAAATGGGGGGGAGCTTCAGGGGTTGCTCTCCCATTTTTTCCCCTTTTTGGGTCTGTTTAAAAAAACCCCAAAAAATTCACTGGGGTGTTATCCATCCCTTCGGGCTATGATTTATTATATTCATCGGACCCTTTTTTCCGGGAAAAACCTTTTAAAAAAAAGTGCTCTTCTTATACGCACTGGTATTTCATACTGTCAGCTTTGTTAAAACTTCTCTGCATTACGCTGAAGCCTGTATCCCCTTGCATAAGTTGTATACACTCTGTTCTTTGTTTTCCCCTTCCCCCTTTGGGGGATTTTTCTATCTCAGATATTGCCTTTCTGGTTTTTTCCCCGCCACCCCTTTTTTTTGGGATTTTAAAACCCACCATTCGAACTCATTCTTTCTCTTGCATTGATCTCTCAGTCTGCTCTTCCTCAACTCTCCTTGACTTCACCTGGTCTGTCCTCCTGGACTTGCAGAAGCGGGGGGGTGCTGGCCCCAAAGAAGAGGGGGGTCCAGAACCTGGTGGTCTTGGTCAAGACTGAAAAAGGTATTCACTTGATGAAATTATTTCACCACAAAACCCACAAGCTGGGACTGTTTCCCCCTAGCAGACAAAAGAAAGCTGACCTACTTGTTGAACACTTTGCTACTAAGATGCATGGCCCTGGGGCCAATTAGGGCCTCCTTTGCTAAATTAAGAACTGTCAAAGTTGTCAGATTTACAATAAGGCAGGAAGAAGTATATCTCCTTAAACCCTTTCAGGGTCCGTGCCGTAGTTCTTTGGTTTTGAAAAAGGAAATTTTTGGGGATAGATATGGGGAATACATCTTGGGGAAATTTGCACCACATAAAAAAACCCCCAGCACCAGTCCCTGGGAAAAAAAACCCCCAAATTTTTATAAAAACCAAAAAAGGGGGGGAAATGGTAAAAAACCACTTTATCCCTCTGATTTTAAGCACTCGCACAAGCCTTTTTTTTTAACACCCCCTGTCTCCCACCAAGATAGGGTGACCTGGGGAAAAAAGAAACACTGGGGTTCCATCACTCAGTTCATTACTGTCTTTTCCCGAGATATGCTGGGGACAGTTTGTTCCCCAAAGCCCCCCCAAATGCAAATATCCCCCCCCCCCCTTCAGAGTGTAAGACTGTACTTCCCACCTCCAGGACTCAAATCATAAATACAATACAAAAATTTGGTTCACCCCCCTTGGGGGGTGGTCTGCTTTTATACACATTTTGACCTTTAATAGTTCTAAAAAAAATTGAAGAATTAAAATGATCTTAGACTAAAGGAATAGTTAGAGGGGTTTTTACAATGTGTATAGGAGATAATATTGATCTCCCCCACCTAAAAATTTTAGCATCATATCATATATACATTAAAAAAGATTTTATCCAAACATTTTAAAAATCCATTCCCAGTCTCTGTGGCATTTCAAAAGGTCTGCCCCGAAAGAGCAAGGAATGGGAATTTTTCAGGTATCTTATTCCCAAATAGAGCCCCCTGTAACAATTATTCATCTATCATGTCTTGGTTGATACCTGAACAAATGGGTATTGACACTTCCCTTGGGGTTTTTGATATTCCCCATCTGACATACTTTTTAAAAAGATTTTAGTTCAAAATATGTTTTAAAAAAAATTAAATTTGTTTGGGAGCAATCCCATCTAAATACAGAACTTGGATTTAAAAAAATGTAAATACGTACGTACAAAATATATCCTATATCAGATGATGTCACTTACTTTATCAGTCAGTAGCAATCATTATTATTTGTGTTGCTGTTGTATGTGGTTACCCCCGGTTGTCATTGTAACATGGAATTTTCAGACCAGTTTATCATGTAGGCACAGTACAGTATTTTAACAACATTTTAAAAGTCCTCCGGGGGGGGTTACAACGTTTGAGGTTTACTTGCCCCGTAAGCCAGTTTTTAAAAATTAACCATCTTATTAAAGTGAATTAATTATCAACTCTTGATTTTTTTTTTTACAGGAGATACAATTTAATATTTAATAGCTGCAAGTGATTTATAATATAACAAATTTTTAACCCCCTCCACCTTTCTTCTTCGGTGTAAATAGTAGATAGCTGTATTTTCCCCGGTATACTGCTAATGTATAATACCCAAAAGGACAGTGGACCCCCCCCGTTTTTAAAAACTTCACTCCTGAATTCCAAAAGGCCCAAGAAAATTTCTCCCATGAAAATTTTTGTAGGTTAGTCTATTTCAGACCCCCAAAAAAAAACTTTCACAAAAAATTACAAAATTATCTTACATAATTGCCATTTCTTGGGGGGTTCTTAACCCCGGGTCCACTGTATACTGCTGATGTATAATGCCCAGCTTAGTTGGGGAAACACTAGTGGGGATGTTTTAACCAGGTCTTTTTTTAAACAAAAAAAAAATTTTTTTTTTTAAAACATAAATGTAATGTTTT
>WNWK01042612.1:0-15900 GCA_009830355.1 Cherax destructor | reverse complement strand
GGGCAGCAGGCCAGAGAGAGAGAGGAAAAAGGAACAACCACCCAGCTCAGGTGTGTTCAGAGACTGACTCCCCTCCGCAACGAGACCCCGGCAGCGTAACAGTCGTTTGCCAACACCAAGGCAGTTACTACACACTCTCGAACACAACATAAAATATTACATCCTACCTAAAGTAAATAAATACAAATGATAATCTAATAATAATATAAAGCAAAATATTAACGATTTAGCTATAATCGAGAATATTCGCAATATAAAATTATAGAAAATGGAAATATACATTATATACATTGAGGCCCAGTTCAAGGGGCGCAACAATATATAAAAATAAAATTTCGCTTACGTTTCCCATAAATTTCAATTGCAGTAGAAATTCTATTTAAAAGTTTGATAATCCAAGTATTTTAGCTAAAAAATTAGTTTTGTCAGAAAAACACTCAAATCGCTCTAAAACGTCTAAATATGCAACAGGAAAATATTGGTTTGGAAATAGGGTAGTTGATGAGTGGAACAGTCTGCCTAGTAGGGTCATTGAAGCTAGGACCTTGGGTAGTTTCAAATTTAGGTTGGATAAATACATGAGTGAGAGGGGTTGGATTTGAGTGGGACTCACACTTGAGTTAATAGAATCTTCAAAGCTTATTTCATGGGTAAAATTGAAAATTAGGTTGGGCAATTATTCTGTTAGTGGGATGGATTGTGAAGGACCTGCCTAGTATGGGCCAACAGGCCTGCTGCAGTGTTCCTCCTTTTCTTATGTTCTTTTTTTGGTGGAATACTCAAAACCATAATTTATCTTTTTAGGCCATAAAATCCTTCTTTTGGAAGATAAGCCTTCTTAGTAATCCAGGAAATACTTAATCAATAACTTTATTCTCTTTCAGGAAAAACCATTATTATTTTCAATCCTACTTACTTTAATTTCGATAATGGAAAACTGAAGGTTATTTTCGAATCTCTAGCAACTTTGATCTTCGAGAAATGGTTCAAGGCTTCATATCAATACAAATGCAGAAAGGTGTAAGGAGAGTAGAGTTTGAGGTTATCAGTCCTGCCTGGAGTCGATGTGTTCAGTCCATCAATCTTGTAGAAATTGATTGATGGACTGAACACATCGACTCAGCCGAGACTGAAACCTCAAAACTCCTACTCTCCTTACACCTTCTACTTTGTATTGACTGATGAAGCCACTGTGTGGCGAAACGTTTCCTCAATAAGATACCCAAATGTTGCATATGTATCTAATTTATAACTTTAATTTCGTAGTCCCGTTTAGCTTTTCTTATCCCCTTTTTAACGTCCCTCCTAATATCAATATACTGATTCATAAGATGACCCTCACCTATTTTGATACGCCTATAAATTCCTTTCTTCTGCCCTAAAAGATATTTGAGCCTATTATTCATCCATTTTGGGTCATTTCTATTCGATCTAATTTCTTTATATGGGATAAATGTTCTTTGGGCAGCATGTATAGTGTTCAGAAAACTGTCATATTGATAACTCACTTCATTACCCCAGTCCACAGATGATAAGTGTTCTCTAAGTCTATTGTAATCTGCTAAGCGAAAATCTGGGAGTGTTACTGAGTTATCCCTACTATGAAACTTCCATTCAATGCCAAAGGTAATGGATTTGTGGTCGCTTGCGCCGAGTTCCTCTGTAATTTCTAAATTATTAACAAGGGTTTCCTTGTTTGCCAGAACTAAGTCAAGCAGGTTATTTCCCCTTGTAGGTTCTGTCACAAACTGCTTCAAAAAACAATCTTGAACTACTTCTAAGAAGTCGTTAGATTCTAAATTCCCAGTCAAAAAATTCCAATCAATCTGACTAAAGTTGAAGTCTCCCAGAATAATTACGGAAAAAATAAACACATAAGCAGTATAATGTGATCCTTTATTGACAACGTTTCGCCCACGCAGTGGGCTTTATCGAGTCACAGACAGATCTACCTGGAAAATGAGCAACATGGAGATATATGTAGGGTACAGTCAGGTGGAGAATGCTGGGTCAGGTGTGTCTTAAAAGTAGTGTGATAGTTAAAAACATAGTGTGACTTAAAGGACCTGCAGTGTACCATTCTTGAGTTCTAGGTGGGATAGCGTTGAAGAAGTTTCTTGGCAATAGGTTCAGCTATGTTGTAGAAGCCGTTGTTCTGGTTGAAGTTGTTGGATATACAGATGAGTGATGATTCTAGGATTCTTCGGTATTGCGTGTTGTCTTCTTTGGCGATGAGTCTTGCGTTTCTGTAGTTGATTAAATGGTTGTGTAAATTTCGGTGTTGAACACAGGCATTTCTTGAGTCGTCAGATCTGCCTGCGTACTGGTGTTCTGAAATGCGTGTTTGTAGGTCTCTGGATGTTTCGCCAACGTATAATTTGCTGCAGCCATTACAAGGGATTGTGTATACCCCTGCCGTGGATTGAAGCTTTTCCTGTCTGTTACTGGTAATGTCCTTGATGGTGGTGGATGTGGAGGTGGATACTCGGAATGAGGTCTTAGAAAAAATTTGTTGGAAACTTGTTTGGAAATGGAGTTGGTGGGAAGGACTATGTATCTCTTCTCAGCAGTGTCTTCTCTGGGTGTGTTGAAGATGTTTAATGCCCGTCGTCTGCAGTCTCTAATGAAGTGACGAGAATAGTGAAGTTTGGAAAAAACTTGTCCAATGAATCTATATCCATCCTGTAGTAAGGAGACCAAAACTGAGCTGCATAATCCAAATGAAGTCTCACTAATGATGTATAGAGCTGTAAAATAACTTTTGGACTTCTGTTGCTTATACTTCTTGAAATAAATCCTAGTAATCTGTTAGCCTTATTGCGCACACTTAGGCACTGTTATCTTGGCTTTAGATTCCTGCTTACCATGACTCCCAAGTCTTTTTCACATTCTGTATGATCAAGCTCTACTTCACCTAATTTATAAATTCGAGGGATATTTTCATTACCTTACACTTGTCCACATTGAACTTCATCTGCCACTTTTCAGACCAAGACATTAATTTGTCCAAATCCTCATGGAGTTCACTGGTATCCTCCTGAGAATGAATCATACGGCCTATTTTTGTATCATCAGCAAATTTACTCATGTCACTTGCAATTCCTTCATCAAGGTCATTTATGTAAATTATGAACAACAATGGGCCTAAAACTGATCCTTGTGGAACGCCACTAGTGACTAATCCCCATTCAGATTTGACCCCATTAATGGAAACTCTCTGCTTTCTATTGGTAAGCCATGCCTCTATCTATGCTAGAACTTTACCTCCCATACCATGAGCTGCAACCTTTCTTAAGAGTCTCTTGTGAGTTACTCTATCGAAGGCCTTACTGAAATCCAAGTAAAATATATCATGTGAATAAATGGTTCAGAGAACCGACGAGTTGGTAAATTAGACACATATGCAACACTTGGGTATCTTTATTGAGGAAACGTTTCGCCACACAGTGGCTTCATCAGTCCATACAAAAGAGAATCGTGAAGAACAGGAGGAGTGTGAGGTTGTCAGTCCCTCACATCGACTCAAGATTGAGGGACTGACAACCTCACACTCCTCCTGTTCTTCACGATTCTCCTTTGTATGGACTGATGAAGCCACTGTGTGGCGAAACGTTTCCTCAATAAAGATACCCAAGTGTTGCATATGTGTCTAATTTACCAAAATATATCATATTCTTTATCAGTCTCCTGCCTCAAATGTTTTATTGAAAAACGTCAGTAAATTTGTCAGGCAGGAACGACCTCTCGTGAACCCATGCTGAGATTCATTAATCAAATTATGTTCTTCAAAGTGACTTCTAATAATATCAGCTATAATTGATTCTAATAATTTGCCTACTATGGATGTGAGGCTTATTGGACGGTAATTTGATGGAATTGACTTATCCCCTGATTTGAATATAGGAACTACATTAGCTATCTTCCACATCTCTGGCACAACACCAGTTAGGATGGACGTATTAAACACATTCGTTAATGGCTGACTAAGTTCCATCTTGCATTCTTTAAGTACCCTGGAAAACAACTCGTCGGGTCCCGGGGACTTATTTTGCTTCAGTTTATCTATCTGTTTGATAACCATGTCCCTCGTGACAGTAATATTAGTTAACTTGAATTCTTCAGGAACTGAATAATTGTTCATTTCTGGAATCTCATTTACGTCTTCTTGTGTAAAGACTGACAAAAAATAGTCATTAAATAGAGAACACATTTCCAGTTCGTTATCCGTCAGCTGTCCATTCCCAATTTTCAGAGGTCCTACCTTTTCCCTCACCTTCGTCCTATACACTTGAAAGAACCCTTTTGGATTAGTCTTTGATTCATTAGCAACCTTAATCTCATAGTCACGTTTAGCCTTTCTAATCCCCTTTTTTACTTCTATTTTCAACTGAACATATTGGTCAATAAGGTTAACATCTCCTCTTTTGATGCGCCTATAAATTCCTCTTTTCTCCCCTAATAGATGTTTTAGCCTCCTGTTAATCCATTTGACCTAAATTCTCTCTGCGGAATAAATATACTCTGTGCACGTTGTACATTATTAAGAAAAAAATCATAAACGCAGATCCCATCGTAATCGCTAGCTAGATTACCCCAGTCGAGATTAGACAGGTGTTCTCTAAGTCCAATATAGTCAGCAGAACGAAAATCAGGAACTTTTACCGTATTATCCCTATTCTCGTACTCCCAGGTAATATTAAAAGTAATGGATTTGTGATCACTTGCTCCAAGCTCTTCAGTGATCTGCAGATTATTTACAAGAGTTTCTTTATTTGACAAGACTAGGTCAAGCAAATTATTACCTCTGGTCGGCTCCGTCACACACTGCTTCAGAAAACAGTCCTGAACTACTTCCATAAAGTCACTGGACTCCAGATTACCGGTCAAAGAAGTCCAGTCAATTTGACTAAAGTTAAAATCCCCTACTATCACTACGTTATTGTGTCTAGAAGCCCTAACAATTTCGTCCCAAAGAAGACTCCCTCTATCGTGTTCCAAGCCTGGAGGTCGGTATATTACACCTACAATCAGTTTTTCTTGACCTTCTAGAAACTCTACCCAAACAGATTCTGTTAATGATCCATCTATTTTTATGCCTGTTTTTATGCAGCAATTTATATTTTCTCGTACATATAATGCAACTCCATCCCCTTTCCCATTATATCTATCTACATGGAACAACTTAAACCCCTGAATATGACACTCAGCAATCATACCCCGACTCTTTATATTATACCATGTTTCAGTTATTGCAATGACATCAAAGTTCCCAGCACATGCTACCAAACGTAATTCGTTAATTTTATTTCTAGCGCTTCGACAGTTAGTGTAAAATACATTGAGATGTATCTTCTTGTGAACCTTTTTCATATTCAGCTTTTGTTTTACACAATTTCTGTTACTATTATTACCCTGTGTTACTCGATTACTGTTATTGTTAAAATTTATAATATCAAAGCCTGAATCAATATTTTGACCCTCATTATTCACCATTCCTAAACCCATACCTCTAACTAATCCTACTTTAAAGCCCTAACAATATCCTCAACTGAGCTAGAGAGAAATTCTACACCTGCCCTGGATAAGTGAACCCCATCCCTGGCATACATGTCATTTCGGCCATAGAAGTGGTCCCAGTTGTCAATGAATGGGACTGCATTATCCTTACAGTGTTTGTCCAGCCAGTAATTTACCCAATCGCTCTGGACAGCCATTCATTTCCAACACCCCTTCTTGGCAAAATGCCACATATAACAGGAGCCCCCTTCTTCCTAATTATGTCTATTGCTGTCCTGTACCTTCTAACTAAATCCTCACTTCTACGCTTGCCTACATCATTGCCTCCAGCACTGAGGCAGATAATAGGATTGATCCCATTACCGTTCATGATGTTGTCAAGCCGGATAACAATATCCTCCATCCCAGCCCCAGGAAAGCAAACCCTCTGTCTCCTACTCTTATCCTTCAAACAGAATGCCCTATCCATATACCTAACCTGGCTATCCTTAACAACAACAATGTTTTTACTTTTAAAGACCCTCCTTTCTCTTTACCCTTCCTGCTCCTCTCTGTTTTTCCACTATACATATTACTGTCCTTGTTATTGTTAAGATTTTTTATATCAAAGCCTAGATCTATAATTCGACATTCAGTATTTTCCATTTCTAAACCCATACCTCTAACTAATCCTAGTTTAAAGTCTTAACAACACCCTCAACTGAGCTAGCAAGAAAATCCACACCTGCCCTGGATAAGTGAACCCCATCCCTGGCATACATGTCACTTTCTTTAACAGTCTCTGGTGCGGTACTCTATCAAAAGCCTTACTAAAGTCTAAATAAACAATATCGAATTCTTTATCGTGATCAACAGCCTCAAAAAACTGTCATATTGATACCTCTCTTCGTCACCCCAGTCCACAGTTGATAAGTGTTCTCTAAGCCCATTGTAATCTGCTAGGCGAAAGTCAGGGACCATTACTGAATTATCCCTACTGTCATACATCCATTCAATGTTAAAGGTAATTGATTTGTGGTCGCTTGTGCCGAGTTCCTCTGTAATTTCTAAATTAATAACAAGGGTTTCCTTGTTTTCAAGAACCAAGTCAAGTACGTTATTTCCCCTTGTAGGTTCTGTCACAAACTGCTTCAAAAAACAATCCTGAACTACTTCTTAAAAGTCGTTAGATTCTAAATTCCCTGTCAAGAAATTCCAATCAATTTGACTAAAGTTAAAGTCCCATAGAAATACTACATTATCATGCCTTGTGGCCTTAACAATTTCCTCCCAAAGTAGTCTCCCTTGTTCCCTATCTAAGTTTGGAGGACGGTATATCACGCCTAAAATCAATTTTTCACACCCCTCTGAAAATTCTATCCAGACAGACTCTGTATGCATTATTTCAGACTTTATACCCACTTTTATGCAACAATTTAAATGATCACGAACATAGAGTGCCACACCACCCCCCTTCCCGATATTTCTGTCTACTTGGAACAATTTAAAACCCTGGATGTGACATTCGGCAGGCATGTCCCGATTTTTCATATTAAACCACGTCTCAGTTATTGCAAAAACATCAATATTACCCGCACTAGCAACTAATCTCAACTCGTCCATCTTATTCCTAGCACTACGACTATTGGTGTAATATACATTTAAAGACCCTACTTTCACTTTACCCTTCCTGCTCATTTCTGTTTTCCACTATACCTATTACTGTCCTTGTCACCTTGTGCCACTGACTTTCCAGTATCAACCTTATTCTGTCTATTACTAGTTCTCCTAGAACTCATAATATTAATACACTGGGATTTTACTGTTTTTTCCCCAAAACCCATACCACTAACTTTTCTAGTTTAAAGCCCTAACAGCTCCCTCCACTGCAGGTGCCAGTGCCCCCACCCCAGACCTGGATAAGTGAACCCCATCCCTGGCATATATGTCATTTCTACCATAGAAGAGGTCCCAGTTGTCAATGAATGCTACAGCATTTTATTTACAGTATTTGTCCAGCCAATTACGGTATTTGTCCTTGCATTTATCCACATTGAACTGCATCTGCCACTTTTCTGACCATAAATTAAGTTTGTCTAAAACCTCCTGAAGTTCCCTGACATCTATGTTTGAATCAATAATCCTACCTATCTTCGTGTCGTCGGCGAATTTGCTTATATAACTAGTAATTCCCTCGTCAAGGTCATTGATATATATTATAAACAACAACGGGCCTAAGATTGATGCCTGTGGAACGCCACTTGTTACAGATCTCCATTCGGATTTAACCCCATTTATGCACATTCTCTGCTTCCTATTGGTGAGCCATGACTCGATCCATGACAGCACTTTTCCCCCAATGCCATGAGCTGCCACTTTCCTTAACAGTCTCTAGTGGGATACCCTATCAAGAGCCTTGCTAAAATATAAATAAACAATATAAAATTCCTTATCATGATCAACAGCCTCAAAAGCTTTACCGAAGAAAGTTAATAAATTAGTGAGGCAGGAACGGCCCCTCGTGAATCCATGCTGAGTATCATTAATCAAAGTATGTTTATCTAGATGGCTTCTTATAATATCAGCTATAATGGACTCTAGTAATTTACCTACAATTGAGGTCAGGTTTATTGGGCGGTAATTTGACGGTAATTTGTCGGTAGTGACTTGTCCCCTGCTTTAAAAATAGGAATTACATTAGCCATCTTCCACATATCAGACACTACACCTGTTTGAAGAGATAAGTTAAAAATGTTAGTTAATGGTTAACAGAGTTCCATTTTGCATTCCTTAAGAACCCTTGCAAAAAGTTCATCAGGACCCGGCATATAAATATAAATCCCAGTAATCTATTTGCCTTATTACGTACGCTTATGCATTCCTCTCTTGGTTTAAGGTTGTTGCAAGGGGTCACTCTGCTTCGCCTCTTCGACAACACGAACAAATCCAATGGACAGCTCAGCATAAAAAACAATCTTTTCCCAAAGCTTCCCAAGAATTAGTCTCAGTACCTCATGTGTGACTTTCTAAATGGTCCAAGTCGGACCGAAACGTCGTCGTAAGCTCCTCTCTTCTATGGAAATAAATGTTTAACTTGAGTGGTGGACCTGACTTAACTCAGTGAAGACGTGTCTTGTGTACTCTCTGTGTACTGAACCATCTTTGCTCTGTGATGACTTTTCTACTGTGCTTCCTTTATTAGCTACCTGAGATTGGATGATGGCTTCCCTCGACTACGAGCAGCTATATCTCCAACTTAAGGCGGAATTAAAGGAAGCTAGAAGAGAGATTCAACGTTTGAAGGGTATATGCAAGGATTATCCCCGGAACAATGTCGCCGATGATCAGACCAACGAATGGATGCTAGTCGGATCTGAAGGGACGAAGCTGAAGTTGAAGAAGGTCCAGGAGACTGCTGTGAAAACCAACAACTCTTTTTCCTTGCTATCAGACGAATGTGAAGACATCCCAGCGAAGACCGTCGAGAACGTCATGCACACCGCCAGTCGAGGAAAGAACATTGTTTTAGTTGGGGACAGTCAGATTAAGTTTATGGATAGGGAATTTTGTCTTAAGGATAGGAATAGGAGGCAGAGGGTGTGTTATACTGGGGCTGGGATGAAGGATATTGTTAGCTGTCTGGAAGACATCATGAGAGGTAATGGGAGCAATCCTATTATCTGTCTCAGTGCTGGAGGCAACGATGTTGGCAGACGTAAGAGTGAGGAGCTGATTAGCAGCTATAGGTCAGCAATAGACAGAATTAGGAAGAAGGGTGGGAACCCTGTCATATGTGGTATTTTGCCAAGGAGAGGAGTTGGAAATGAATGGTTGTCCAGGGCAATTGGTGTCAATTGCTGGCTGGACAAATACTGTAAGGAAAATACAGTAATATTCATTGACAACTGGGACCTCTTCTATGGCAGAAATGACATGTATGCCAGGGATAGGGTTCACTTATCCAGGTCTGGGGTGGGGGCACTGGCAACTGCAGTGGAGGGAGCTGTTAGGGCTTTAAACTAGAAAAAGTTAGTGGTATGGGTTATGGGGGAAACAGTGAAGTCTCAGTGTAGTAATGTTATAAATTCTAGGGAACTAGTAATAGGCAGAATAAGGTGGGTATTGGAAAGCCAGTGGCACTAGGTGACAAGGACAGTAATAGGTATAGTGAAAAACAGAAATGAGCAGGAAGGGTAAAGAGAAAGGAGGGTCTTTAAATGTATATTACACCAATAGTCGTAGTGCTAGGAATAAGATGGACGAGTTGAGATTAGTTGCAAAAACGGGTAATATTGATGTTTTTGCAATAACTGAGACATGGTTTAATATGAAAAATCGGGACTTGCCTGCCGAATGTCACATTCAGGATTTTAAATTGTTCCAAATAGACAGAATTATTGGGAAGGGGAGTGGGGTTGACTCTATGTCCGTGGTCATTTAAATTGTTGCATAAAAATGGGTATAAAGTCTGAAATAACACATACAGAGTCTGTCTGGATAGAATTTTCGGAGGGTGTAAAAATTGATTTTAGGCGTGATTTCCGTCGTCCAAACTTAGATAGGGAACAAGGGAGACTACTTTGGTGGAAATTGTTAAGGCCATGTTACGGCCCCTTATCTAACAATGGTTGTTAGGTAGTTACCTTACCGGCCGGCAGTCAAGGGGTTACGTCATCAGACCTGATGTTTGACTGCCGGGCCGGCTTGACTGACAGTGTCCACCAGACTCTAGTAGAGAGTGTCCACCTGACTCTCCTAGAGGGTGTCAACTAGACTCTCACACTGGAGAGCATTAACCGGACTCTCCACATACACTATTGTAGAGTGTCCTTCCGACTCTCCCTACACCATTGGAGAGTGCTCACCGGACTCTCTTCCCTACACCTTGAGAGTGTACAGACTCTTCCCTACACCTTGGAGAGTGTACAGACTCTTCCTTACACCTTGGAGAGTGTACACCAGACTCCTCCAACTGGAGAGTGTAAACTCTCCCAGATACTCAACTGAAGTGTTCGACAGATAGACCTTGAGAGTGACTCTTCATGCTGGTGACGGCCTTAGACTCCAACTACTGGCTTATTCACCAGACTGTACCTGAGACAGTGTACCGAGACTGTTTTGTACCTGAGACTGTGTACCCGGAGTTGAGACTGTACCTGAAAGTGTCACTGAGTTGTGTCACTGGTGTAGTGTCACTGGTGTGTGTCATTGATGTAGTGACAACTGGTGGCACGACACAAGTGGAATAGTCGTGATTTGGTGTTGGTGTCGGATGACGCGGTGTTAAGGTTTTTAGAGACGGAGTCATGACACAGGGGGCGTGCCATGTGGCACAGAGAGTGTCGTGTGACACGGAGAGAAGGCGTGTTGTGTAACACAGAGACAAGGGTGTCTGATGACACGGAAGAGAATGCGTGTCATAACTAGAGGTGTGGTGGTGTCCTGTGTGACACGACGATGGCAGCCACGTTTGACACTGCACTGAATTTTATGATTGTTTTTACTTGTGAATTTTTACTACGTTATAATTGTGTATAAAGAGATTATATATGTTTTTACACAGATTATATAGATTTATGATTTTATTCAGAGTACTATATGTTTTTATATTAATAATAATATAATAAATATTGAAAAGCTGATAGTTTACTCAGTATCCCAAACAGTCGTTTTATTACAAATGCTTTTATTTGTAATAGGCCACAAGACACGATAACGTAGTAATTTAGGGACTTTAACTTTAGTCAGATTAATTGGAATTTCTTGACAGGGAATTTAGAATCTAACGACTTTTTAGAAGTAGTTCGGGATTGCTTTTTGAAGCAGTTTGTGACAGAACCTACAAGGGGAAATAACCTACTTGACTTGGTTCTGGCAAGCAAGGAAACCCTTGTTAATAATTTAGAAATTACAGAGGAACTCGGCTCGAGCGACCACAAGTCAATTTTACCTTTAGCATTGAATGGATGTATGATAGGGATAATTCAGTAAGGTCCAGATTTTCGCTTAGCAGATTATAATGGACTTAGAGAACACTTATCAACTGTGGACTGGGGTGACGAAGAGAGGTATCAATATGACAGTTTTCTTAACACTATACAGGCTGCCCAAAGAACATTTATCCCGTATAAAGAAATTAGATCAAGTAGAAATGACCCAAAATGGATGAATAATAGGCTCAAGTATCTTTTAGGGCAGAAGAAAGGAATTTATAGTTGTAGTTGCTAGGGATTCAAAAACTAACCCAAAAAGTTTTCTCAGGTTTATAGAACAAAAGTTAGGGATAAGATAGGTCCCCTTAAAAAAAACTCTGGGCATCTTACTGACAAGGAGAATGATATGTGCTCTATTTTTAATAATTATTTTCTCTCGGTTTTCACACAGGAAGACACTAATAATATCCCAGTAATTAATTTTTACAGAGGCCCAGAAGAAGATAAATTATGTAATATCACAGTCACTAGCGAAATGGATATGAAACAACTAGACCGACTGAAACAAAATAAATCGCTGGGTCCTGATGAGCTTTTTGCAAGGGTTCTTAAGAATGCCAAATGGAACTCTGTGAACCATTATCTAACATTTTTAATTTATATCTTCAAACAGGTGTAGTGTCTGATATGTGGAAGATGGCTAATGTAATTCCTATTTTTAAAGCACGGGACAAGTCACTACCATCAAATTACCGCCCAATAAGCCTGACCTCAATTGTAGGCAAATTACTAGAGTCAATTATAGCTGATATTATTAGAAACCATCTAGATACCCATAATTTGATTAAAGATACCAGCATGGATTCACGAGGGGCCGTTCCTGCCTATCTAATTTATTAACCTTCTTCAGTAAAGCTTTTGAGGCTGTTGATCACGATAAAGAATTCGATATTGTTTATTTAGACTTTAGTAAGGCTTTGATAGAGTACGCACCAGAGACTGTTAAAGAAAGTGGCAGCTCATGGCATTGGGGGAAAAGTGCTGTTATGGATCTAGTCATGGCTCACCAGTAGGAAGCAGAGAGTGTGCATAAATGGGGGTTAAATCCGAATGGGGACTTGTAACAAGTGGTGTTCCACAGGGATCAGTCTTAGGCCCGTTGTTATTTATAATATATATCAATGACCTTGACGAGTGAATTACTAGTGATATGAGCAAATTCGCCGATGACACGAAGATAGGTAGGATAATTGATTCAAACATAGATGTCATAGAACTTCAGGAAGATTTAGACAAACTTAATTTGTGGTCAGAAAAGTGGTAGATGCAGTTCAATGTAGATAAATGCAAGGTTCTGAAGATCGGGAGTGTCCATAACCCAAGCACTTATAAGTTAAATAACGTAGAACTTAGCCATACAGATTGAGAAGGATTTGGGGGGTGATGGTAAGCAGCAACCTTAAACCAAGACAGCAATGCCAAAGCGTACGTAATAAGGCAAATAGATTACTGGGATTTATATCAAGAAGTGTTAGCAACAGAAGTCCAGAGGTTGTATTACAGCTTTATACATCATTAGTAAGGCCTCACCTAGATTACGCAGCTCAGTTCTGGTCTCCATATTACAGAATGGACACAAATTCGTTAGAAACATTCAGCGTAGAATGACTAAATTATTACATAGCATTAGAAATCTTCCTTACGAAGAAAGATTGAAGACCCTTAAATTACATTCACTTGTAAGACGTAGAATGAGGGGAGACTTGATCGAGGTATACAAGTGGAAAATGGGTATTAACAAAGGGGATATAAACAGGTCTTGAGGGTATCTCTCCAAGAGAGAACCCGCAATAATGGATTCAAGTTAGATAAGTTTAGATTTAGAAAGGATATGGGAAAGTATTGGTTTGGAAATAGGTTAGTTGATGAGTGAAACAGTCTGCCTAGTAGGGTTGGAAATAAATGGTATAAAATACCGACACAATGGAAAAATAAACACATAAGCAGTATAATGGGATCCTTTATTGACAACGTTTCGCCCACTCAGTGGGTTCATCTAGTCACAGACACCAAAGACCTACTACACAAGCTATCGATCTCTTGCGCAGGAAAATTGACGACTTGCTTGATCTTCCTCTTCCAGCCAGCGATTTCATCGACCTTGTTGAACTATGTGGGGCTTTACATGTTTATCTTTCGAAAATCAACTCTTTCAGCAAACTTTGACTACCCATGGGATCGCTACTTAGTGCCGTCCTTACGAACCTATATATGGAACATTTGGAAGCCGAGCGATTTTCCACTATTATTCCCTCTTCTGTCACCTGGCTTCGTTATGTTGACGACATTCTCATCATAACTCCCAGACGCTTCAACGTTCAAGCTCTCCAACACGAACTCAACCAGGTTGAGCCATCAATCCAGTTTACACTAGAAGAAGAAGTCGACAACACTCTTCCTTTCCTTGATGTTCTTCTCTGCAAAGCTGACCATGAACTTCGTTTTAAAGTCTATCGAAAACCTACCAACCAACACGATCTTCCACTTCTACTCTCACCACGACACTAAAACTAAACGTGGTGTAATTATAGGCTTTTTCCTGCGCGCACTCAGAATCTGCAGCAGTGAGTTCCTTGAAGAAGAATGCTCCCTCATTGAACAAGTTTTTTCCAAACTTCACTATCCTCGTCACTTCATTAGAGACTGCAGACGACGGGCATTAAACATCTTCAACACACCCAGAGAAGACACTGCTGAGAAGAGATACATAGTCCTTCCCACCAACTCCATTTCCAAACAAGTTTCCAACATTTTTTCTAAGACCTCATTCCGAGTATCCACCTCCACATCCACCACCATCAAGGACATTACCAGTAACAGACAGGAAAAGCTTCAATCCACGGCAGGGGTATACATAATCCCTTGTAATGGCTGCAGCAAATTATACGTCAGCGAAACATCCAGAGACCTCCAAACACGCATTTCAGAACACCAGTACGCAGGCAGATCTGACGACTCAAGAAATGCCTGTGTTCAACACCGAAATTTACACAACCATTTAATCAACTACAGAAACGCAAGACTCATTGCCAGAGAAGACAACACGCAATACCGAAGAATCCTGGAATCATCACTTATCTGTATATCCAACAACTTCAACCAGAACAACGGCTTCTACAACATAGCTGAACCTATTGCCAAGAAACTTCTTCAACGCTATCCCACCTAGAACTCAAGAATGGTACATTGCAGGTTTCTTTAAGTCACACAAAGTTTTAACTATCACACTACTTTTAAGATTGTCACATGCAGCTTTCCACCTGACCCAGCATTCTCCACCTGACTGTACCCATATATATTCATGTTACTCATTTTCCAGGTAGATCTGTCTGTGACTTCGATAAAGCTTCACGCGTGGCGAAACGTTGTCAATAAAGGATCACATTATACTGCTTATGTGTTTATTTTGCCTAGTAGGGTTATTGAAGCAAGGACCTTGGGAGTTTTAAATTTAGGTTGGGTAAATTCAGGGAAAGGGTTGGATTTGAGTGGGGAAATTTCAATGAGTAAATAATATTATCAAAGATTATTTTTGGGAGAGGGAAAAATTTGGTTGAACAAATATTCTGTTAGTGGGATGGTATTGGGAAAGGGCTTTTGTATCCAACAGGCCTTGGGAGTGTTCCCCCTTTTTTATGTTCTTTTGTACTAATCAGTCCCCGTCCGTCTTGCTATACATACGTCCAATCTCTTTTTTTAAACTACCCGGTCTTTGCTTTTATTACCCTGCTCGACAGATTGTTCCACACATCGACAACTCTGTGATAAATCAGTACTTACCTACTTTCTGTCTAAATCTAAATTCATCTATTTTAAACCAGTTATTTCTGGTTTCACTTGATTTTAAACTTGTGTTTTATTAATATCGCCTTAGTTTATGCCCATCATCCACTTATTTTAGGGTATCTCCTCTCATTCTAAGTCTTTAAAAAGAGGAAGGTTCTAGCTTTTAGTCTATCTTCATATGGGGATTGCTTATACAGTGGATCCTTTTTTCATTCTTCTGATGTTCTCCAATGAATTTACATCCATTCTGTTGTATGGCGACTAAAACTGAGCAGCAAATCTAAGTGAGACCCTTTCTAGTGATGTTCAAAGTTGTAAAAAAACTTCTGGAACATTTAATAATCCAGCAAAGCTTGGAACAAAACACATTCTTGATCTTTGGGGTGTACATTAACAGTTGTGAACCATACCAAAGCTGTCCCCAAAACCTTGTTATTTGATCTCACCCCAGAAAATAGCATTCTCATTTTTTGCACACCCTTAATTTTCTGAAGTCTTGTGCAAAGCCCCTTCTCTATGTACATTTCATTGAGTTACCAGTGGGAAAGGGAATCTTCCGAAGTTGTCCTAGAGAGACTCAGGAAGTGAATATTTGCAAGACACAAATAGTAGCCGTAACTTTCTT
>WNWK01042611.1:0-15901 GCA_009830355.1 Cherax destructor | reverse complement strand
AACTTGCGTGTTGAGATAAAACCGGTCCTTCTGCAGCTCCTACTGTACGGCGCCGTACCTCTGGCACCCTGGTTTACCTCTGGCACCCTGTTTACTTTGGCACCTGGTAAACCTCACCCCGCTTTAACACCTGGGTTTCCGTGCACTTATGATTCACTCTACTGGGTTTAGTTTTGTTTTGTTTTTTCTACACCACAACACTGCTGTTTTTTCTATGATGACTGGAATATATACGGACTTATGTTGGTGAAATCGTTCACTGACAACTCACAACTCGACACTTGTTTATCGTATTTTTCAGCTGGACAAATTACGTATTTCCTCAGGATTGTGCACCTTTTCGTATTTCATAGATTTTTATATCAATGTAATCACTAGATTTTGGTCAGGTATACTAACAGTTTAAAATTATCAATACACGACTTGCGTGGTAAGGATCCGGCGGCCGCTGGCAACTGATTTCAAAACACGAAACTCGTTAGGCCTAACACTTCCGCCTTTGTTTCCACTTTAGCATCTATTAACTTATCTGTATACTACGGCACCACTGATATATTCACTATACAGATCTATCTTCACTTATTTTCAGGAGACTTTCCTTCCTCTGACAAATAAACGTTCTGTTTTGTTATTCACACGGCACTTAAGTTCCCTCTGGCTTGATGGCACTATGTTCTGCCACACTAAATCCCTTGTTTTTACTCTGTATAAGTGTTTTTCTGCCTGGTTTGTTGCGAGCACTGGAGGATGTACCTTATAAGATCACTGGCACAGTTTTAGGTTCTAGCACGTAAAGGAGACCGCGAAAACACAAAAAAAACACGGAGCAAGACGGACGCGTGTACAGGCCTATACAGCCATATATATATATATATATATATATATATATATATATATATATATATATATATATATATATATATATATATATATATATATATATATATATATATATATATATATATATTATATATTATATTATATTATATATTATGATAAATTAAAAAATGTGAACACTTGGGACTTAAATGAGGAAACGTTTCGTCACACAGTGGCATCATCAGTCCAATGCAAGCAGAAAGTAGTAAGGAGAGGAGGATTTTGGGAGGTAATCAGTCCTCAGCCTGGAATCGATGTGTTCAGTCCATCAATCTTGTAGGAAGTACAGCATAGGGCCGGAGCAGTGGCTTATATACTGTAGACAGTGGACTGAACACATCGATTCCTGGCTGAGGGACTGATTACCTCAAACTCCTCCTCTCCTTACTACTTTCTGCTTTGTATTGGACTGATGAAGCCACTGTGTGGCAAACGTTTCCATTAAGAACCCAAGGTTGCACATGTGTCTAATTTATCAACTTGTCGGTTCTCTGAACTGCAATGGATCAGAGAATATCTGAGAGGGAGGCAACAACGAGTCATGGTACGTGACGAGGTGTCAGAGTGGGCACCTGTGACGAGTGGGGTTCCACAAGGGTCAGTCCTAGGACCTGTACTGTTTTTGGTATATGTGAATGACATAACAGAAGGGATAGACTCAGAAGTGTCCCCGTTTGCAGATGATGTGAAGTTAATGAGAAGAATTAAATCAGTCGGGGATCAGGCAGGACTACAAAGAGACCTGGACAGGCTACAAGCCTGGTCCAGTAACTGGCTCCTAGAATTTAACCCTGACAAATGTAAAGTCATGAAGATCGGGGAAGGGCAAAGAAGACCGCAGACAGAGTATAGTCTAGGTGGCCAAAGACTGCAAACCTCACTCAAGGAAAAAGATCTTGGGGTGAGTATAATACCGAGCACATCTCCTGAGGCACACATCAATCAGATAACTGCTGCAGCATACGGGCGGCTGGCAAACCTAAGAATAGCATTCCAATACCTCACTAAGGAATCATTCAAGACTCTGTACACCATATACGTCAGGCCCATGGAGTATGCAGCACCAGTTTGGAACCCACACCTGGTCAAGCACGTCAAGAAATTAGAGAAAGTGCAGAGGTTTGCAACAAGACTAGTCCCAGAGCTAAGAGGATTGTCCTACGAAGAAAGGTTAAGGGAAATCGGCCTGACGACACTAGAGGACAGGAGGGTTAGGGGAGACATGATAACGACAAAAAAATACCATGCAGTCTACCTGGAGAGAATTCCAGGGGTCACGCCCCGCGGCCTGGTCTGTGACCAGGCCTCCTGTTGGACCAGAGCCTGATCAACCAGGCTGTTACTGCTGGCCGCACGCAGTCCAACATACGAACCACAGCCCGGCTGATCAGGTACCGACTTGAGGTGCCTGTCCAGTGCCTGCTTGAAGACAGCCAGGGGCTTGTTGGTAATCCCCCTGATGTATGCTGGGAGGCAGTTGAACAATCTTGGGCCCCTCACACTTATTGTGTTGTCCCTCAACGTGCTAGTGGCACCCCTGCTCTTCATTGGGGGGATGTTACATCGCCTGCTGAGTCTTTTGCTTTCGTACGGAGTGATTTTTGTGTGCAAGTTTGGTACTAAGCCCTCGAGAATTTTCCATGTGTATATAATAATGTATCTCTCCCGCCTGCGTTCTAGAGAGTACAGGTTTAGGAACTTCAAGCGTTCCCAGTAGTTGAGGTGGTTTATCGCACTTATGCGTGCAGTGAAGGTTCTCTGCACATTTTCAAGGTCAGCAATTTCACCTGCCTTGAAAGGTGCAGTTAGTGTGCAGCAATATTCCTGCCTAGATAGAACAACCTATCTGTAAAGTGTCAACATGGGCTTGGCATCCCTGGTTTTGAAGGTTCTCATTATCCATCCTGTCATTTTTCGAGCAGATGCAATTGCTACATTGTTATGGTCCTTGAAGGTGAGATCCTCTGACATGATCACTCCAGGTCTTTGACATTAGTTTTTCGCTCTATTGTGTGGTTGGAATTAGTTTTGTACTCCGATGAGATTTTAATTTCTTCACGTTTTCCGTATCTGAGTAATTGAAATTTCTCATCATTGAACTTCATATTGTTTTCTGCAGCCCATTTAAAGATTTGGTTTATGTCTGCTTGGAGTCTTGCAGTGTCTTCAACGGTGGACACTGTCATACAGATTCGTGTGTCATCTGCAAAGGAAGACACAGCACTGTGGCTTATATCCCTGTCAATGTCTGATATGAGGATGAGGAATAGGATGGGAGCAAGTACTGTGCCTTGTGGAACAGAGCTTTTCACAGTAGCTGCCTCATACTTTACTCTGTTGACTACTACTCTTTGTGTTCTACATGTTAGGAAATTATAGATCCATCTACCAACTTTTCCTGTTATGCCTTTATCACGCATTTTGTGTGCTATTACACCATGGTCACACTTGTCAAAGGCTTTTGCAAAATCTGTGTATATAACATCTGCATTCTGTTTATCTTCTAGAGCATCCAGGACCTTGTCGTAGTGGTCCAGTAGTTGGGACAGACAGGAGCGGCCTGCTCTAAACCCATGCTGTCCTGGGTTGTGCAATTGATGGGTATCAAGATGGGTGGCGATCTTGCTTCTTAAAACCCTTTCAAAGATTTTTATGATATTGGACGTTAGCGCAATTGGTCTGTAGTTCTTTGCTATTGCTTTACTGCCCCCTTTGTGGAGCGGGGCTATGTCTGTTGTTTTTAGTAGCTGCGGGACGATCCCAGTGTCCATGCTCCCTCTCCATAGGATGTTAAAAGCATGTGATAGGGGCTTCTTGCAGTTCTTGATGAACACGGAGTTCCATGAGTCTGGGCCTGGAGCGGAGTGCATGGGCATGTCATTTATTGCCTTTTCAAAGTCATTTGGCGTCGTGATGATGTCAGAAAGGCATGCGTCTGTCAAGTTCTGTGGCACTCTCATAAAAAAATCATTTAGGTTTTCGATTTTCAGTCTGGTTAGTGGCTCGCTAAAGACTGATGCAGTACCCTGGCATCCCTGATTTTTTTCATACTGCGCACACTGAGTGCGCAGACCCATTCTCTCATGTCTAGGTGACTCAGGCCTATCGCGCTAAATTTGAACGAATGTAAAATAAAACGTAGATCTACGTTCGGTCAGCTACGCACGTGAACGTATATCTGCATGTGGACAGTTTAAGGGTTAAACCAAGACAGCAATGCTTAAGCGTACGAAATAAGGCAAACAGATTACTGGGATTTATATCAAGAAGTGTAAGCAACAGAAGTCCAAAGGTTATATTACAGCTTTATACATCATTAGTAAGGCCTCACCTAGATTACGCAGCTCAGTTCTGGTCTCCATATTACAGAATGGATATAAATTCGTTAGAAAACATTCAGCGTAGAATGACTAAATTAATACATAGCATTAGAAATCTTCCATATGAAGAAAGATTGAAGACCCTAAAATTACATTCACTTGTAAGACGAAGAATGAGGGAAGACATGATTGAGGTATACAAGTGGAAAATGGGTATTAAGAAAGGGGATATAAATAAGGTCTTGAGGATATCTCTCCAAGAGAGAACCCGCAATAATGGATTCAAATTAGAAAAGTTTAGATTTAGAAGCAATATAGGAAAGTATTGGTTTGGAAATAGGGTAGTTGATGAGTGGAACAGTCTGCTTAGTAGGGGTATTGAAGCTAGGACCTTGGGTAGTTTCAAATTTAGGTTGGATAAATTCATGAGTGAGAGGGGTTGGATTTGAGTGGGACTTGCACATGAGTAAATAGAATTATCAAAGCTTATTTCTTAGGTAGGATTGAAAATTATGTTGAGCAAATATTCTGTTAGTGTGATGGATTGTGAAGGACCTGCCTAGTATGGGCCAACTATCCTGCTGCAGTATTCCTCCTTTCTTATGTTCTTATGTAGTTCTTTGCTATTGCTTTACTGCCCCCTTTGTGGAGTGGGGCTATGTCTGTTGTTTTTAGTACAGTAACTGCGGGATGACCCCAGTGTCCATGCTTCCTCTCCATTATAATAATAATATAATAATAATATTTTTATTTGGACATGATACAAAGAATTACATTTGGTTATTGAGATTACATGAGGTGTACATGCCAAAAGCCCCTAGAAAGGAATTTATAGGCGCATAAAAAGAGGTGAGGGTCATCTTATAAATCAGTATACTGACATTAAGAGGGACGTTAAAAAGGGAATAAGAAAAGCTAAACGGGACTATGAAATTAAAGTTGCTAGGGATTCAAAAACTAACCCAAAAAGTTTTTTCCAGGTTTATAGAACAAAAGTTAGGGATAAGATAGGTCCCCTTAAAAATAACTTTGGGCATCTTACTGACAAGGAGAATGATATGTGCTCTATTTTTAATAATTATTTTCTCTCGGTTTTCACACAGGAAGACATTAATAATATCCCAGTAATTAATTTTTACAGAGGCCCAGAAGAAGATAAATTATGTAATATCACAGTCACTAGCGAAATGATTATAAAACAGCTGGACCGACTGAAACAAAATAAATCACCGGGTCCTGATGAGCTTTTGCAAGGGTTCTTAAGGAATGCAAATGGAACTCTGTGAACCAATATCTAACATTTTTAATTTATCTCTTCACACAGGTGTAGTGTCTGATATGTGGAAGATGGCTAATGTAATTCCTATTTTTAAAGCAGGGGACAAGTCACTACCGTCAAACTACCGCCCAATAAGCCTGACCTCAATTGTAGGCAAATTACTAGAGTCAATTATAGCTGATATTATTAGAAGCCATCTAGATAACCATAATTTGATTAATGATACCCAGCATGGATTCACGAGGGCCGTTCCTGCCTATCTAATTTATTAACCTTCTTCAGTAAAGCTTTTGAGGCTGTTGATCACGATAAAGAATTCGATATTGTTTATTTAGACTTTAGTAAGGCTTTTGATAGAGTACCGCACCAGAGACTGTTAAAGAAAGTGGCAGCTCATGGCATTGGGGGAAAAGTGCTGTCATGGATCGAGTCATGGCTCACCAATAGGAAGCAGAGAGTGTGCATAAATGGGGTTAAATCCGAATGGGGACTTGTAACAAGTGGTGTTCCACAGGGATCAGTCTTAGGCCCATTGTTATTTATAATATATATCAATGACCTTGATGAGGGAATTACTAGTGATATGAGCAAATTCGCCGACGACACGAAGATAGGTAGGATAATTGATTCAAACATAGATGTCATAGAACTTCAGGAAGATTTAGACAAACTTAATTCGTGGTCAGAAAAGTGGCAGATGCAGTTCAATGTAGATAAATGCAAGGTTCTGAAGCTCGGGAGTGTCTATAACCCAAGCACTTATAAGTTAAATAACGTAGAACTTAGCCATACAGATTGCGAGAAGGACTTGGGGGTGATGGTAAGCAGCAACCTTAAACCAAGACAGCAATGCCTAAGCGTACGTAATAAGGCAAATAGATTACTGGGATTTATATCAAGAAGTGTTAGCAACAGAAGTCCAGAGGTTATATTACAGCTTTATACATCTTTAGTAAGGCCTCACCTAGATTACGCAGCTCAGTTCTGGTCTCCATATTACAGAATGGACATAAATTCGTTAGAAAACATTCAGCGTAGAATGACTAAATTAATACATAGCATTAGAAATCTTCCTTACGAAGAAAGATTGAAGACCCTAAAATTACATTCACTTGTAAGACGTAGAATGAGGGGAGACATGATCGAGGTATACAAGTGGAAAATGGGTATTAACAAAGGGGATATAAATAAGGTCTTGAGGATATCTCTCCAAGAGAGAACCCGCAATAATGGATTCAAGTTAGATAAGTTTAGATTTAGAAAGGATATAGGAAAGTATTGGTTTGGAAATAGGGTAGTTGATGAGTGGAACAGTCTGCCTAGTAGGGTTATTGAAGCTAGGACCTTGGGTAGTTTCAAATTTAGGTTGGATAAATTCATGAGTGAGAGGGGTTGGATTTGAGTGGGACTCGCGCATGAGTGGGTAGAATTGTCAAAGCTTATTTCTTGGGTAGCATTGAAAATTGGGTTGAGCAAATATTCTGTTAGTGGGACGGATTGTGAAGGACCTGCCTAGTATGGGCCAACAGGCCTGCTGCAGTGTTCCTCCTTTCTTATGTTCTTATGTTCTTATGTATGCAGGGCATTTTGGGCAGACTTAAAATTAACTTAAAACTAAATTGTAAGAATTTTTGAAGATAGTATACAATGAGTAAAGGTGAGTATTTAAGCTATGAAATTTGAACATAGTTTAGACATGACATTTTTTAAACAGTTTTGTACTTTTGTCTTCATTATAAAATTAATTAAATCAGATTAGACAAATTAAAGCAATAATAATAATAAAATAATAAAAAGTTATGGTTGATAATTTATAAAATAAGTAAAGTTGCATATCTAAGTTATAAAGTTTGAATATAAGTTGAACATATCAATTAATTGTAGCAATTTATTGTAGCAATGTAACAAATTGAGTGAGATAACAATTTAAAACAATTAATTGCATTGCAGTTAGTTTACGTGGTCATTATAATGTAAGTGTTGTGGGAATAATTAGCTAAGTATGTATTATTCATAACAGGTTTTACATTCATTCATTCGTTCATTCATACATTACATTGAATTGATTAGTCAGGTTTTACGTTAAGTGATTATTCTACTTTGCTGGGAATGTTTGATATGGAGCAATTAGCTTTGGGTGAGAAGGTGGTTTTTTAGCATCGTTTTGAATTGGGGTACAGGTAGGGTTTCTTTGGCAATGATAGGTAATGAATTCCAAATTTTCGTGCCTTTTATATGCATTGAGTTTTCACATAGTGTTAGGTGGACACGGGGAACATCGAGGAGTGATCTGTGTCTAGTGTTATTGGATGTTAAAAGCACGTGATAGAGGCTCCTTGCAGTTCTTGATGAACACAGAGTTCCATGAGACTGGGCCTGGGGCGGAGTGCATGGGCATGTCATTTACAGCCTTTTCGAAGTCATTTGGCGTCTGGATAATGTCAGATAGGTTTGCGTCTACCAAGTTCTGTGGCACTCTCATAAAAAATTCATTTAGGTCTTTGACTTTCAGTCTGGTTAGCGGCTCACTAAAAACTGATTCATACTGGGACTTTAGTAGCTCACTCATTTCCTTGCTGTCTTCTGTGAAGGACCTATCCCGTTTAAGTAGGGGCCCAATACTGGATGTTATTCTCGACTTTGATTTGGAATAAGAAAAGAAATACTTTGGGTTTCTTTCAATTTCATTTATGGTTTTTAGTTCTTCCCGTGATTCTTGATTCCTGTAAGATTCCTTTAGTTTTAGTTCGATGTTTGCTATTTTTCTGACTAGTGTCTCCCTACGTAGTTCAGATATATTGGCCTCTTGTAGCCGCTCTGTTATTCTTTGCCTTCGCCTGTATAGGGAGCGCCTCTCTCTCTTTCTAGCTTACATCTTTTCCTCCTTATACACTTGGAAAATGCTAGAGGAATTAGTACCAAACATGCACACAAAAATCACTCCCTATGTAAGCAAAAAGACTCGGCAGGAGATGCACCATCCCCCCAATGAAAAGCAGGGGTGTCACGAGACAACACAATAGGTGTCCAGGGCCCAAGACTGTTCAACTGCCTCCCAGCATACATAAGGGGGATTACCAATAGACCCTTGGCTGTCTTCAAGAAGGTACTGGACAGGCACCTAAAGTCAGTACCTGACCAGCCAGGCTGTGGTTCATACGTCGATTTGTGTGTGGCCAGCAGTAACAGCTTGGTTGATCAGACCTTGATCCACCATGAGGCTTGGTCTCAGACTGGGCCACGGGGGCGTTAACCCCTGAAACCCTCTCCAGGTATATCTTTTGTCCTGTTCACCTAGTAAGTAGTACCTGGGTGTTAATAGACTGGTGGGGGTCGCATCCTGGGGAACAAGATTGAGGACTACAATGGAAATAAACCAGACAGTCCCTCGAGGAAACACTAACTTTCTTGGGTTATCCTGGGTGGTTAACCCTCAGGGGTTAACAGTCCGAGCAAAATATTATCTTACTGTTGCTCCTAATAAAACTTAAATATAAATAATTATATAATAATGTTCTAGGTTAATCGGAGACTTACTACTTTCATTTTTTGTGTAATCATTAATTAATTTTTAAAATTCAGGTTAATATATGAATATTAAGTTGGTGATAAGAAACTATTACTTTCCTTCCTTCCCTCGCCTTTATCATATTACCTCAATATATATTAATATTACAGTCTTCTTACATACCTCATAAATCAGTCTTCCAGTGCTAGTTACTCCATCACTCTATTAATTGTGGAGAATTTACGAAAATGTAGAACAATTGTGATGTGGTTCTTTCTTTGTTGGGTTTATCAGGGCCACTGACAACATGAGCCGTAACGAACCCGACTTCTCGATGTTTAAGTAAGTTTATTCAGGTATACCTGTAGAGAGAGAGTTCCAGGGGTGAACGCCCCTGCGGCCCGGTCTGTGACCAGGCCTCATGTTGGATCAGAGCCTGATCAACCAGGCTGTTACTGCTGGCCGCACGCAGTCCAACGTACGAACCACAGCCTGGCTGGTCAGGTACTGACTTTAGGTGTCTGTCCAGTGCCTGCTTGAAGACAGTCCGGGGTTTGTTTGTAATCCCCCTTATGTATGCTGGGAGGCAGTTGAACAGTCTTGGGCCCCTGACACAAATACATTTACATAGATTAACATACATAGCAGCATATGTTTAGAAAACCTAGGATAACCCAAAAAGTCAGACAGAGTGACTTATTTCCATTGGGAAGACACACAGATGATGATCAGGTAACCCGGTGGTCTGGTGGCTAGAGCTCTCGCTTCACACACGGAGGGCCCGGGTTTGATTCCCGGCCGGTGGAAACATTTCGACGTGTTTCCTTACACCTGTTGGCATGTTCACCTAGCAGCAAATAGGTACCTGGGTTGTTAGTCGACTGGTGTGGGTCGCATCCTGGGGGACAAGATTAAGGACCCCAATGGAAATAAGACAGACAGTCCTCGATGACGCACTGACTTTCTAGGGTTATCCTGGGTGGCTAACCCTCCGGGGTTAAAAATACGAATAAATCTTATCTTATCAAATTAAATGAAAATGATGTGATCAGGCATATGGTCACTGCCTTGAACACTATGTGCTTAATTGTCCACTTATTGAGGAATACAGAGATAGACAGTATAATAACCTATGTGGGGAATTATGAGAGATTATCTATCTGGGCCACCGCCACTTGCAACAAACAATCTCCCGGGGAGATGACCGACTAGTATAATTTTACCGCAGTCACTCCCGCGAGGTGTGTGAGATCTTGACCCACTCCTGGTCGCACCCGAGGGGTTCCTTCGATATTCTCACACTCGTCTGAATAGATAATAACAATTAAGGTATGATTAATTTTAAGTGGACTGTATAGGTTTAGATATAGGACTGATTGAGAAGAAGGAGGAGAGAGCACAAGTAATTACTATTCACTCACCCTTTATCTTCGTCTAGGGTGTTCACTGGAGATCCTCATCATTCCCACCGCAGACACACAATATCTCAACATACCTACTGGCCAGCTAGTACGAGGACAAAGTACATACTTACGGTGGGGAAGCCGCCTCCTTGTTGATGTGCCTCGATAGATCTCGTGATCTTGCTCGGTAGATATAATTCTTCCGTCAAGATGGTGGTATGGGTTGTCCCTCTAAGTCAAAGGAGATTAATTTCCTTGATCTCTCTTACGCCCACGGGACCGGGCGTTACTTAACATGCGGTTGATCGGGAGAAGCGATTCATATCCTCTCGCTATTTCCCTTTATTACAGTTTATATGTATAACTTTACACACTATGTACATTATGACTTAATGCCCCACTAGTTTATACACATTCACCATCTCTATTCCGAAATTCAGAGTCGATGAGCGAAGTTTTTAGTTTGATATCTTTATTATGCACCCCATACCCATCCTGTGGGCGGTAGTCAAAAGATTACAGAGGTACATAATGGGTCCAGGGACTGGACCTCAAAGTTTGATAGCTGAGCAAGTTACAAAGGTAATGAACTCAGATGGTCACAATCATGACAAGTTACAAAGGTATTTGCAGATTACAGAGGTATATATAGGGTCCAGAGACTGGGCCCCAAAGTTTTGATAGCTGAACAAGGTACAATGGTAATTAATTCACTAGTTACAAGGTAATGAATCATGTAAGTAAATTTACTTACGTCTGTACATGGTTGCACTCATGAACAAATTATAAAGCAATGAGCAATCTATTAGTCTACACCCAGCCACAACTGTAATGAGTTATTGGTGCAAATTTTAATTGTTGGGTCACACACACACACATATACATATACACATACACACGCATACATGTATATACATACACACATACACATACACACATGTACATACACACACACACACACACACGTGTGATGAGCGAAGATAAAGTTAATCATCCCTTCCATATCCAACATGGCGGTCTGGGATGGTGTCTCTGTCTGTGCCGGCACCCTGTACATTCACTTCCAATTATTTATAAATCTGCTTCACTAGATCCAATGTCTCACCGTATTCATTAAGTATATTTCAGTCTCTTCTATTACGAAAACCACCCAGAATCAGGGTTTACGACCATATCTTGTCTTGTCACTGTATCACTATAACCCGAATTAGGCTTAATCTCGATACCCCATTAAGCTGGGACCACACATTATTTCACCAAATTGTCGCCCGAATATCGGAATTTCCGGACTGAATGTCCCACGAATTACGCGTCGCACACTTTGATATCACTCCATATTACGAAGTGAAGTAATTAAGTCCGGTCTGGCTGATGCAATCGCCAAATTCCCAAAGGCATCCCGCCCGATATCCTGCGTTTAGGCGTCTCCACACGTGACAACAACCCTCAGCCGCCCTCTGCCCAGCCTGGTCCATACCCCTCAAAATCCCCCCACTGCGTACCCACGCGATGGTTGGATGGTTCTAATCTCATGTCCACATAATGTGGGACCACCAGCAGCACATTAAAGATATCTATTCATATTGGAAAGATGACCCCTGGAATTCTCTCCAGGTAGACTCCAGGTATCAATTACAACTTTCGGAAAATACCAATATTTTCCACACTGCAGTCGGGTACAAGTTTGCATCATCTTGCAAAAGTAGTTTCCAGCCCGCCCTGGACTGAACAGCTGTCTTCCTGGTCGGCCGGATTGCACTGTCTTCCTCTGGTATCCCCTGGTCAGTGTCATCTTCAACATCACTCGTGTCACTTTTCCTTATGTTTTCGTTCACAGTTGATAGAACTCCCTTTAATTCTAAGGGGATTAACATATTAATGGTGCGTAAACTCTCTTGGCTGCGACACAACACTTTGACATTCCTGACAACACTGTGGAAACTTTATTGAGTCGCTCAAGTTCCACAGGGTAAGTGAGCCGTAAGGAGCCTTAAACATACCATGGATCTGCCCTCGGTGTTCAGGAACCCACACACCCAACCAAAACATACACACACATTCAAGTTGGCGAAGGTAACAATTGTGTACATTTTAATTGATAGATTTATTCACCTAGGAAAGCCTAAGAAAGTTTGTACAGTTAGTAAATAGTATTAGGATTATTGAGGCAACATTAGATATTAATAATGTAGCTCTAGCACCCTAATATAGGTAGTTTTAAGGCCTGAATAGGCGAGCATTAGGTTATGTTAGCTAGAGAGAACTGGCAGCTCTACACTTGAATCTAAGCTGGAGAGAGCGCCACTTCTTTCTTCTTGACTTGGACATCGTGGTGTTAACAGGGTACTAAGAGCTAGAGCTCGGTCCCCACGTGTCTTCAAAACACTTGCCTGGGAACCAAGAATCACAGAGGCTTCCCGACGTACTGTGGATATTTGTCTCAGGCCCAGGCCCCCACAGTAAGATAATATTCTCTACATTTCTCTTGGTAAAGCTGGCCAGCGATATTCGGAGTAAGGTGGGGTTATTTGAGCTGTGGGTTATAATCGGGCGAATGCCCACTATAAGGTAATAATTGTGGGCAATCCCCCTTAAGTATTAGTCTAGAAGCTAGTGTTGTGGAAAATATTGGAATTTTCCGAAAGTTGTAATTGATAAACTTTCCAATATGAACAGATATCCTTAATGTATCGCTGGTACATGGGGGTAGGAATAGGGAACCATCATACCAGCGGGGAAAGCAGGGCAGAGGCGGGAGAGAGGGGAGTGAGTAGTGAGTGGACAGCCAGCCTACCCACCAGAGTTCAAGTCAGTATGGCCAGTAAAATTTGGAGATTCCGCCCACCAAACCGGACTTAATTACCTTTTTTCGTAATGTGGAGGAGTATCCAGTGATGCGGTGAATATAAAGTGGGACAATCGGTCCAGGAGGTCCAGTAAAAGGACAATAATTGTGAAATAAGGCGTGCCGCCGGCGAGTGATGCTGTCATAGGCCTATTTGAACTCAGTGAAGCGACCATACGGCAGGATAAAGTCGTAACCCCTGATGCTGGGGAGCTTTCGTCTTAGAAGAGACTGAAATATATTCGATGAATATTGTGAAATGGTGAATATAGTGAAACCGAGTTGTAAATAATCAGGGGGTGGTTGTACCGAGCGAGGCTAGCGTGGGTACGCCATACCCCGACCGCCATGTTGGATGCGGAGGAGATGAACTAACATATCGCAAGTTATCTACTCGAAATCCAAGTATCGAGACGGTGAATGTGTATAAACTAGTGGGGCATTAAGCCAGGATATATGTAGTGTGTAAAGTTACACGTATAAACAAGATAAGGTCGGATTAGTGAGAGGATCTGAATCGCTACCCCGACCAACCACATGTTAACTAACGCCCGGTCTCGTGGGCGTATAAGAGTTCAAGGAAATTAACCTTCCTTGACTCGACGGGACAACCCTTACCATCGCGATCGAATCAGATCGCAGGAGGACGTCAACAACGAAACGACCCCCTCATCTAAAGCTAAGTAGTCTTCTGTCGTCTTTGTTATTGGCCAATGATATTGTTACGCACAGTAGATGTACTTTAGCTAGGTCAACGATCTACAATGCACCGCTATGATGCTGTTAATTAGGTGAGTGATGGTCATGTTAACTTAATTGTGTGTTCTCTACCTCTCCTCCTACTAGATCAGTTGTTTAATAACGTATACAGTCCACTTAAATTTAATCATATTATAATTATTCATATTATCTACTCAGATTTATTTATACTGGTCCAGAGTGCAGTGGGTTAACGTGAGAATACTGAAGGTACCCCTTGGTTGCGGCCAGGAGCGGGTAAAGTTCTCACATACCTTAAAGGGAATGACTGCAGTAAAATTATACGAGTCGGTCATCTCCCTGGGGGTTTGTTTATTGCAAGTGGCGGTGTCCCAGATAGACTTATCTCCCACAATTCCCCATAGCGCCCGTTGGTCCGTCCTGAACCGGAGGTGATTAGTGAATTAATCATTATTGAATTAATTATTTAATAAATAAGTGACTGATTGTAGGAAGTGAGTATAGAGTACACAGGTAATTAATTGTGTGGTGGACAGTAATTAGTCCAATTAATTGCTAGCACAGGCGTGGCTACGATTTGTGCAAGAGTAAGGTGTGAGAATCACCTTTATAAACAATTTATTTAATTTGTGACCTCAGCGGTTATTAATCCTATAACCATGGCTGAACTTAATGGAGTTAGTGTGGCTGGCAAGCCCATGAATAATAAAGGGTCTATTTAATTTTTACCCTCAGCGGTTATTGATCCTATAACCATAGCTGAACTTAATGGAGTTAGTGTGGCTGGCAAGCCCATGAATAATAAAGGGTCTATTTAATTTGTACCCTCAGCGGTTATTGATCCTATAACCATAGCTGAACTTAATGGAGTTAGTGTGGCTGGCAAGCCCATGAATAATAAAGGGTCTATTTAATTTGTACCCTCAGCGGTTATAGATCCTATAACCATGGCTGAACTTAATGGAGTTAGTGTGGCTGGCAAGCCCAGGGAGACTAATGTGAAACTGGCACCCTCCGTAGTAAGCAATGACTCGGTGGGACCAGTAAGTGTTTTGATAGGCAGTGACTATTATGCCACCTTCGTGAAGGGTATGACGAAGAAAGGTGGTGTCACTCTTCTCAACACTGGTGAAGGCCATGTAATTTATGGCAGGCTTCCTCGCATTAATGAATGACTGGAGGAAGCCATAAATGCAGTCACGGTGTGTCTTACTCATGAAACGTCACCCCAGTGTAAATATTCTTCTATAGAGGATGCTGTTAAACCAGTGTATAAATTGTGGGAACTGGACAGTGGGAATTAATGTAAATGAAGAAAGTCCAGATGATTCCTTCACTCAGGAACAATACCTGAAGGATGTTAAATTTGAGTCTGGACAATACTGGGTGCGACTCCCATGGAAGCTAAACCATCCGGAACTGCCCACTAATTACCGGATGGCGTATGGTCAGTTAAAGGCCCAGCTCCACGAATTGAGTAAGACACCAGAATTGTTGACTGCTTATAATACAATAATTAATGAACAGTTAAATAACCAGTTCATAGAGGAGGTACCCCCTGAGCAAGCCAATATTCATGGCCACTACTTACCTCATCACGGAGTGAAGAAGGATTCGAAAACCACTCCTTTGAGGTTTTAGTTTGAGTTAGTTTGATATCTTTATTATGCACCCCATACCCATCCTGTGGGCGGTAGTCAAAAGATTACAGAGGTACATAATGGGTCCAGGGACTGGACCTCAAAGTTTGATAGCTGAGCAAGTTACAAAGGTAATGAACTCAGATGGTCACAATCATGACAAGTTACAAAGGTATTTGCAGATTACAGAGGTATATATAGGGTCCAGAGACTGGGCCCCAAAGTTTTGATAGCTGAACAAGGTACAATGGTAATTAATTCACTAGTTACAAGGTAATGAATCATGTAAGTAAATTTACTTACGTCT
>WNWK01042610.1:0-15901 GCA_009830355.1 Cherax destructor | reverse complement strand
TCTCCCAGCAAAATCGGGGATTCCCAAACAAGCCCCTGGCTGTCTTCAAGCATGCACTGGACAGGCACCTCAAGTCGGCCCCGATCAGCCGGGCTGTGGTTCGTACTTTGGGACCGGGGCCAGCAGTAACAGCCTGGTTGATCAGGCTCGGGTTCAACAGGAGGCCTGGTCACAGAACCGGGCCGCGGGGGCGTTGACCCCTGGAATTCTCCCCAGGTAAACCCAGGTAGACAAACCATTTTTTTTTTCATTGGCAGTGATATAAAAATTATTTTTTTTGGCCCAAGAATAATTTAAAATTTACCTAACCTCACTTAAAATAACGAAATTTTGTTTAGCAAAATTTTTTACGTATATCATAGATTAGTTGACATTTATTTACTATTACTTAAAATTTGATGTATTTCTTTCGTTATACCCCCATTGAAAATAGATGATTTAAAGGCATAAAAAATTTTTTCATGTTTTTGACAGAAAACGATGTTGGGTAAACCTTCAACTGTTGGTTTTATATGGCAAGACACAGAAAAGACAGACAGACGACAGACACTCCCCTACGAGGGACCCAAAACATGGAGAGTCAAGATATGGATGGATCCCGGGAAAAACCTCATACATCAACATGTTGGGAACACTACCAGAGAGAGAAGAGACAAGGGAACAGAAAGACGGGACATAGTATTCCCCTTTGGGAGTATTTTGGACATCGAATACTTTCCCATACAAAAAGGGCCCCCGGAGCTAGTGATCATTTGTTTTGAGCTTCGAATACTTAGTAGAGTTACAGGTGGAGGGAAGGGGAGTGGGATGGGAGAAGCCAAACTAAAAAAGGGGGGAAAAACAAAAGGCATGAGGAATTTCCTGCAAGAGGTTCAGTAAAAAAGAAAATTGGTAAAAATCAGAAAAATGATGGACTAAGTGAAAAATGCAAGAAGGCAGAGGAGGTTTGTTCCGGGAAAAGAAAAAAAGGGGAAGCCCAGAACAGCCCTTGGGTCACCCAGAGGGGGTAGAGAGGAAAAAACTAAGTGCGCTAGAGAAGGAAAAAACGTACAGAAGACAGAGGACCCAGGAAAATGAAGAGTTAAAAATCGAAGAGTCAGAAATGAATATACACAAAAAAGGGGAGGTCCAGGGCAATCAAAAACGACGTAGCATCGAAAGCCAAGTTTGAACCGAAGCTGTTGTATAGCCACATCGGGGGGGAAAGCTAACAGTGGGGACCAGGTAATCAAAGGGGGGAAGGGGAAAGGGGGGAGTTTACAAAACACCGGGAGGTTTGAAAAGCTCAACATGAGTTTAAAAAGAAGATTTACAGGGAAAAGGGGAAGGGGTTCCAGAAAGGGGGAAATAATTGGGGTACACCAACAAAGGCCCCCAAAAGGGGTGCTGGACGAAATACACACAATCAGGAGGAGGTGAACCCCCAAGTGAACTAGATCCCAAAAGGGGGCGGTGGGCCGGGGCCCCGGGGTCCTTAGAGGGGCAAACCCCTGTGTCCCCCCCCAAAAATTCCAGTACATCCATTGAAACTGGGCAATACCTGAGGTATGGAAGACAGCAAATGTAGCCCCAATTTTTTTGAAAAAAAGATACACGAGGCATTAAACTACAGACCGTGTCACTGATGTATAGTATGCAAAGTCAAAAAGACGATTATCAGGAGAGTGGTGGAGCACCTAAAAGGGAAAAAGCATACACGACAACCAGCACGGGGGTTTTTTTGACAAGGTAACGAAGTTAAAAAAGAGAGAGAGAGAGGGGGGGAACTGCATTTTCGGACTGAAAAAAAAGTTTTCGACAAAGTTCCACACAAGAGATTAGTGCAAAATTTTAAAACGAGGCATGCATAACGGGGAGGACTGCAACAGAAAAGAGAATCCCCGACAGGGGGGCAACAACGAGTCATGATACGTGACGAAATGTCAGATTGGGCGCCTGTGACGAGCGGGGTTCCACGGGGGGCCCCCCTCCTAGGACCGGCGCTGTTTCGGGAAAGTAAATGACTTGCCGGAAGGGATAGACTGGGGAAAGTCCGCAGTTTTAAATTAACGAGGAAAAGGGAAACGGATGAGGATCAGACAGGACTAAAAAGGGGGCTTGAACAGGCTGCAACCGGGGCAGCAAATGGCTCCTCGAATTTAACCCCCCCAAATGCAAACCCCGAAGATCGGGGGGAAAAGGGAAACAGACAGAGTGGGGTGGGGGGGGCCAAAACTGCAAACATCACTAAAGGGAAAAAAGGTCTTGGGTGAGTAAATACCGGGGCATTTTGAGGGGCACATCAACCTGATAACTGCTGCTTGGAAAACTTAAAAAATAACTTTCCCCACCCGTAAAGATATCGCTCAAGACCTGGGTTTTCTAATGTCTCAGGTTCTCATTTTCAAGGATCACAACAGTGCCACGATCACATCTGCAAAGAAAATGACAGGATGGATAATGAGAACGTTCAGAAAAAGGGAAACCGAGTGATGATCCTTTTCATACCTTTTCTTCTAGGCTGGAATACTGCTGTTATTAACATCTCCGTTCAAAGCAGGAAAAATTGCAGATCTAGAGAGTGTAAAAAGAACCCTATACTACATAAAATTCCATCCCCAAACTACTGGGAACGCTTGGAAGCACTTGACTTGTATTTGCAGGAAAGTAGGCGGGGGTTTTCATAATTCCTTTGGGAAAAACCTAGAAAGGGAAAGGTTCCGAATCTGCAGCAGAAATCCTCCATCAGTAAAGATCAGGGGGGCAAAATACCCCATTTAAAAGTAGAGGCGCCATTGGTACACAAGATAAAAACAATAAGTGTCCGGGGCCCCAAACTGTTCAACAGCCTCCCACCATGCTTAAGGAATTACCAATAGCCCTGGCTACCTTCAAGAGGAGGACAATCTTTAGTGCCGGGCTGTGGTTCTCTTGGACTACGTGCGGCCAGGAACATCGTGGTTTATCAGGCCCTGATCCACTGGAAGGCCCGGGGGGACCGGGCCCGGGGGGGATTGATCCCGGAATACCCTCCCGGAGACTCCCGGTAGCAGGTGTGTCAGGGACATAAGAGTATGCAGCACCAGTCTGGAACCCATCCCGGCAACCGTCAGAAAAGGAAACTGCAAAAGGTTTTCAACAAGACTAGTCCCCGGGGCTGGGAATATCGAAGGAAGAAAGTTTAAGGGAAATCGACCGCCCCACTGGAGGACAAGAGGGATAGGGGACATGATAACGACATATAAAATACTGCGAGGAATTGACAAGGGTTGAAGACTCAGATGAGTCAAAGGGATGTTAGGAAGTATTTCTTCAGTCATAGAGTTGTCAAGAAGTGGAATAGCCTGAAAATACGAGGGGAAACAGGTTCCATACATAGTTTTAATGTGGGTTATAAAGCTCAAGGAGCAGGGAGAGAATAGTAGCGACCACTAAAGGGGCGGGGCCAGGAGCTAAAACTCGACTCCTGCAAACAGTTAGGGATTTTACACAAAACACACACACATACACACACACACACACACACACACAGGGGAAAACCTCAAAGGGAGGCAACAAGGGGGATGGTGCGTGGGGAGGTATCACAGTGGGCGCCTGTGACGAGCGGTGTACCGCGGGGCATCCTGGACCAGTGTTATTCCTGGTATATGTAAATGACATGACGGAGGATAGACTCAGGTTCCTATTCGCGGATGATGTAAAAAAATGAGGAAATCACACGGGGAAAAGGACCAGGCAGGGCTGCAAAAAGACCTGGGCAAGCTCGACATCTGGGCAGCAGATGGCTTCTCGAATTCAATCCCTCCAAATGCAAAGTCAAGGATCGGAGAAGGGCAAGAGACCGCGAAATACAAGCTAGGCGGACAAAGGCTACAAACCTCGGCAAAGGAGAAAGACCTTGGAGTGAGTATAACGCCAAGAGTCTCCGGAGGCACACAACCCGATAACTGCGGCAGCATATGGGCGTCTGGAAAACCCTTTGATTGGTTCCGTTACCTTAACAAGGAATCGTTCAAAAAACTGTATACCGTGTACGTCAGGCCCATACTAGAATACAGCACCAGTCTGGAACCCACACCTGGTCAAGCCCTAAGGAAACTGGAGAAAGTGCAAAAGGGTTTTGGGCAAGGTTAGTTCCACAACTCAGGGTCTGTCTTATGAAGAAAGATTGGGGAAAAAGGACTAACAACTCTGGAGGAAAGAAGGGTCAGAGGAGCATGATAACGACATCAAAATACTGCGGGGAATTGACAAGGTAGATAGTGACAGGTTGTTTCAGAGAGGGAACACAGAAACAAGGGGACACAACTGGAAGCTGAAGACTCAGATGAGTCAAAGAGATGTCAGGAAACATTTCTTCAGCCACAGAGTAGTCAGGAAGTGGAATGGACTAGAGAAAGACATAGTGGAGGCAGGAACCATACATAGTTTTAAGACAAGGTATGATAAAGCTCATGGAGCAGGAGGCAGAGACCCAGTAGCAGACAGCGAAGAGGCGGGGCCAGGAGCTGAGTCTCGCCCCTGCAACCACAATTAGGTGAGTATAATTTGGTGAGTACACAATGAGAATAAAATGCTATGAGGAGAAGGAAAGATTACAAAACAGTAATTACAAACATATTTGTGAAGGATAATCATAAAGGATAAAAAGATGAAAACTCAGAACAGACATTGGAAGATGAGGATGTCTTTTACTCAACTGGCAGGCTAAAGAATCTCTCCTGGCCCCTGAACCGATGTAGATGGGTCATGTCCCCCGTACAGCAGCTGATGTCACACTCACACACTCCAGGCCGGGTCATGTCTGGCTCCTGTACAGCAGCTGATGTCACACTCACACCTCCAGGCCGGGTCATGTCTGGCTCTGTGCAGCAGCTGATGTCACACTCACCCCTCCAGGCCGGGTCATGTCTGGCTCTGTACAGCAGCTGATGTCACACACACACACACTCCAGGACGGGTCATGTCTGGCTCTGTACAGCAGCTGATGTCACACACACACACACACCAGGACGGGTCATGTCTGGCTCTGTCAGCAGCTGATGTCACACCCCACTCCATGTAGAACTGGATTCGGTACAAGGTGAATTATAAACCTCGGTTTTAAGTTGAAGGTCGCGCCCTTGAAAACAATCGGCGAGATAGGCAGCCAGTCATCACGGTTCTGAAGAACTCGACACAAACATCCTCCGTTAGTTGCCGCTAATATATGAATAATGAGGCACTTGTCACACATTTGGGAATCTTTATTGAGGACTGAAGAAACGACTGGCTGGCGAAACTTTTCCCTCATTAAAGATTCCAAAACGTTCCACAAGTGTCTCATTTTTCCAAACCATTATATCTCGTTGCTAATAAATACATTGCCTTCAAGACGGTGCCTCAAATTCTTGGATAAGGAGTCCTTCACCATTATCAAGGTAACAGTCTTGAAGGGAAAACCCCATTGAATTAAAGTTAAGATAAATATAAACATTGTAGCTAGTGTGTTGACTGTCACCAGTGAGGGAACTAATGAGCTCTACCTCCACTTGTATCCAGATGGCAAAATGAAAGTCATGCAAACGCAGTCGTCTCTTTGTTTAATATTTCCTTCTATGTGATCCTAAGCTGGTAGGTAGTCTCTGATGAGGTTACCAGGAGTTACACAGACATCTATTTGTTTCTTGGTAGAACCATTGTAGTTGTAGTATTAGAAGTTGTTGTTGTAGTTGTAGTAGTAACAGTAAAAATAGCAGTAGTTGGTTATTTGGGAACTGTTCTAGCCACTCTATTGTAATGTTCATTCTTTGTACTCGCCAAATTGTGGTTGCAGGGGTCGACTCATAGTTCCTGGCCCCCTCTTCACTGGTTGCTACTAGGTCACTCCTTCCCTACTCCATGAGCTATGTATGGATCCTGCCTCCACCACCTCCCTTTCCAGACTATTTACTTTGTGACAACTCTATGATTGATGAAAAACTTCCTAACATCCCTGTGACTCATCTGAGTCTTCAACTTCCATTTATGACCCTTGTTGCTGTGTCCCATCTCTGGAACATCCTAGCCCTGTCCACCTTGTCGATTCCTCTCAGTATTTTATATGTTGTATTTCCCCCCGTCCTCCTGTCCTCCAGTGTCGTCAGGTCGATTTCCCTTAACCTCTCCTCATAGGACATGTCCCTTAACTCCGGGGCTAGTCTCGTTGCAAGCCTTTACACTTTCTCTAATTTCCTGACGTGCTTGCCCAGGTGTGGGTTTCAAACTGGTGGGTCTGATGTACACGGTGTACAGAGTCCTGAACGACTCCTTACTGAGATGTCGGAATGTTATTCTTTGGTTTGCTAGTCGCTCGTGTGCCGCAGCAGTTATTTGGTTGATGTTTGGGGTTATACTCACTATACAACACGTATGTATAGTCAACATGCAACACATGTGAATACATGCCCAATTTGTGTGTGTGTGTGTGTGTGATTGATATACATAAAACTCTGTGCACGGATCATATGTATTAAAAACATTTATACGGTATACATACAATGCTTGTGTATGGTCGACATACATACTAAACATTGAATAGTTACCATACAGCGTTTGTTTAGTCAACATGCAACACATGTGAATACATGTCATTTTGGTTGACAATATATATATATATATATATATATATATATATATATATATATATATATATATATATATATATATATATATATATATATATATATATATATATATATATATATATATATACAAATATGAATGTTCAACATACAAACGTTTGTATAGTCAACATTCAACGTATGTTTATGGTCTAGGTACATCAAACATGTATTTTCATAAATGACATACATGAAATACGTGTGTATGTACGACATAAAACACACGTTATAATCTGCATATATAAAACACGTGAGTATATCGACACATCACAGGTAAATGATCAACATACATAAAACACAAGTGAACATGTAAATATGAGTCAATGGCATCACTATGGAAATGAGCTCTTCTTGTGAGCTTTTAATTAATGGATTAAGAACTCTGTTTACCTGGAACGGTCTTGGTAAGGAGGGTCTCAGCACTAGGTAACCCTGAGACAGTCTTGGTAAGGAGGGTCAGACTAGGTAATCCCTGGAGACAGTCTTGGTAAGGAGGGGGTCTCAGCACTAGGTAACCCTGGAGACGGTTTTGGGTAGGGAGGGGGTCTCAGCACTAGGTAACCCTGGAGACGTCTGGTAGGGAGGTGGTCTCAGCACTAGGTAACCCTGGAGACGGTCTTGGTAGGGAGGGGTCTCAGCACTAGGTAACCCTGGAGACGGTCTTGGTAGGGAGGGGGTCTCAGCACTAGGTAACCCTGGAGACGGTCTTGGTAGGGAGGGGGTCTCAGCACTAGGTAACCCTGGAGACAGTCTTGGTAGGGAGGGGTCTCAGCACTAGGTAACCCTGGAGACGGTCTTGGGTAGGGGGGGGGTCTCAGCACTAGGTAGCCCTGGAGACGGTCTTGGTAGGGAGGGGTCTCAGCACTAGGTAACCTGGAGACGGTCTTGGTAGGGAGGGGGTCTCAGCACTAGGTAACCCTGGAGACGGTCTTGGTAGGGAGGTCTCAGCACTAGGTAACCCTGGAGACGGTCTTGGTAGGAGGCGGTCTCAGAACTGGGTAACCCTGGAGACGGTCTTGGTAGGGAGGGTCTCAGCACTAGGTAACCCGGGAGACGGTCTTGGTAGGGAGGGGTCTCAGCACTAGGTAACCCTGGAGACAGTCTTGGTAGGGGGGGGTCTCAGCACTAGGTAACCCTGGAGACGGTCTTGGTAGGGAGGGTCTCAGCACTAGGTAGCCCTGGAGACGGTCTTGGGGGGGGGTCTCAGCACTAGGTAACCCTGGAGACGGTCTTGGTAGGGGAGGGGGTCTCAGCACTAGGTAACCCTGGGCGGTCTTGGTAGGTAGGGGTCTCAGCACTAGGTAACTGCCCCAGGCCTTTGGGAGCGAAACTCTTCAATAATAAATGTCTTAGCCCATCATTAGTGATATTTGCATAATTGAGGAAATTTGTTAACGTACGTGTGTGTATATTCGCCTATTTACTCACCTATTTGTGGTTGCAGGGTCGATTCATAGCTCCTGGCCTCGCCACTTCAATGATCGCTACTAGGTCCTCTCTCCCTGCTACATGTGCTTTTAACCTCGTCTTAAACTATGTACGTTCCTGTGTGTTGTGTTTTTGTGTTTTGTTGTTGTGGTGTTTTGTGTTGTTTTTGTGTTTTTGTGTGTTTTGTTGTTTTGTGGTGTTTGTGTGTTGTGTATGTAATTGTGTGTTGTGTGTGTTGTGTGTGTGTGTTGTGTGTGGTGTTTGTGTATTGTGTGTGGTGTTTGTGTGTTTTGTGTAGTGTGTGTTGTGTGTGTGTTTTTTTTGTGTTGTGTGTTTGGGGTTTTGTATGTGTTGTGTATGTTGTGTGTTGTGTGTTTGTGTGTTTGTGTGAGTGTGCTGTATGTATTGTGTGTTGTGTGTATATTTATGTTAGGGTCGACACAAACCACACACAAAATACGTAGAGTATGGATGTCTTAAAAGAATTTCAAATGAAAATATTAGGAAACCATCATATAAGTTTGCTCAGTATATTACATGGAACCCATGCACATGAAAATTACTAGATTGGCAGTCATTATTTTCCTGTCAAATTAAATGGAAAGAATGATCTAGTGTAGCTTTTCAAAGTGAATTTTCAGAGCTAGAGCAAGAGCCTGAGGCGGTGAGTTAAGTGAGGTACTGTCAACAAACCAATGTGTAACAGAGATAAGTGGCTCTGTGCTTCATGTAAACAGGTTAGTGGTGACCCCTGCCAGCTCGCGCAATAACCACGTCTTGCAGACACAAATCTTGATATTTTTATGCCTTGGTGATAGTGCGAGACTCCAGATGATGTCGAGACGCGACACAGGCGTTTACAAGATCAGTTTCAATATCTAATCCGGCAGTTTGGCATTGTCAAGTTTCCAAAAAATCGATACCGGATCATACACGCAAGAAAGGTCCCCAGGTGGTAGCAAAAAGCCTGGAGATCAATTAAAGTTTTGAAGTGGTTGTGTGCCAGGGGACATGGAAAAGCCATTATGGACTGGTGTCTCCCGTGCTGTGGCTTTACATGCCGCCAGTTCTGTGATATATCATCGCCAGGATATACCTAATAATATGGAATGGTGCCATCGCCTTAACATAAGATACTCGTAAATTCCTTAGCATAATAACATTAGGTTCACATCAACATAGACGTCTGAGTGAAAATGTTTCCGAAACAGAGACACTGAAATCATTTAGAAATTTTTAATTAACTTTTCAATTTTATAATTACAAACGGATCATAATTACGATAATGTTAAAAACGATGCACCCATATCTAGAACATTAAATCAATTACCTTTTTTATGACTTGAATAACGGTATTTGGGTAATTGTCAAATATGCAAGCAACCCCTCACCATCTGCCCGTTCCTTTGACGAGCCGTTCTGGGACGACAACCGTTCTGCAGACGAGCCGCTCTGAGGACGACATACCTACTAAAAACAAAGCCACCTGGTTATTATAATTGGCCGAGATAAATGAATTAACAAAGCGAAAATCCACTCTTAAAATCCATTTAAGCGTGTTATTAATTTATATGAATGATTTCTCAAGGAAATTTTTTTTTTTCGGCCAAATAATATTCTTAAAAGTGTATATTAAGTGATAAAACTGTTTTACGTGATGTTTGATTGTAAAATATGGCGACTAAATTTTAAAATTTTTAAATTTTGAAATAGAAAATTTTTTTTTCAATAAAGGTTTTTAAGGAATATTTTGATTTGTTTTTGAATATGGTGTGACTCAAACAATTCCATCCCAGTAGTGACATGTCCCCATCACTGACATCACCCATCACTGACAGGTCCCATCAATAACTTTCCCCACCCCAGCATGATTTTACCAATTTATGACGTTAACCCTGGTCACCACAAGACGTCCCTCCCAAGTTTTACAATGGGCAAGGAGAACAATATGATGTACAATGAAGACAAATTCCAACTACCCGTTGGACTGAGATATACAAACTCTAATCACAAAATAGAGCGGAAAAGTAATGTGAAGGACCTGGGAGTGGTAATGTCAAGATCCACCTTCAAGGATCACAACAGTGCCACTATCACATCGGGAGGAAACTGATAGAACATTCAAGGACATAAGAACATAAGAACATAAGAAAGGAGGAACACTGCAGCAGGCCTGTTGGCCCATACTGGCAAGTCCTTCACAATCCGTCCCACTAACAGAATATTTGCTCAACCCAATTTTCAATGCTACCCAAAAAAATAAGCTTTGACAATTCTACCCACTCATGCGCGAATCCCACTCAAATCCAACCCCTCTCACTCAGAATTTATCCAACCTAAATTTGAAACTCCCAAGGTCCCTAGCTTCAAAACCCTACTAGGCAGACTGTTCCACTCATCAACCCCTATTTCCAAACCAATATTTTTCCCATATCCTTTCTAAATCTAAACTTATCTAACTTGAATCCATTATTGCGGGTTCTCTTGGAGTATCCTCAAGACCTTATTTATATCCCCTTTGTTAATACCCATTTTCCACTTTTATACCTGGGTATGTCTCCCCTTCTACGTCTTACAAGTGAATGTAATTTTAGGGTCTTCAATTTTTTCTTCTTAGGAAGATTTCTAATGCTATGTATTAATTTAGTCATTCTACGCTGAATGTTTTCTAACGAATTTATGTCCATTCTGTAATATGGAGACCAAAAACTGAGCTGGGTAATCTGGTGAGGCCTTACTAAGGGGTATAAAAGCTGTAATATAACCTCTGGACTTCTTTTTGCTAACATTCTTGATATAAATCCCAGTAATCTATTTGCCTTTTTTGCTTAGGCATTGCTGTCTTGGTTTAAGGTTGCTGCTTCCATCACCCCCAAGTCCTTCTCGCAATCTGTATGGCTAAGTTTCGTTATTTAACTTATAAGTGCTGGGTTATGGCCCCCGAGCTTCAGAACCTTGCATTTATCTACATTTTAAAATCCTCTGCCCTTTTTCTGACCACGAATTGTTTGTCTAAATCTTCCTGAAGTTCTATGGGCATCTATGTTTGAATCAATTATCCTACCTATCTTCGTGTCGTCGGCGAATTTGCTCAAAATCACTAGTAATTCCCTCATTAAGGTCATTGATATATATTTAAATAACAATGGGCCTAAAGATCCCTGTGGAACACCACTTGTTACAAGTCCCCATTCGGATTTAACCCCATTTATGCACACTCTCTGCCCTATTGGTTTAGCCATGACTCGATCCATGACAGCACTTTTCCCCCAAAAGCCATGAGCTGCCACTTTTTTAACAGTCTCTGGTGCGGGGACTTTATCAAAAGCCTTACTAAAGTCTAAAATACAATATCGAATTCCCCTTTTCGTGATCAACAGCCTCAAAAGCTTTACTGAAGAAGGTTAATAAATTAGATAGGCAGGAACGGCCCCTCGTGAATCCATGCTGGGTATCATTAATCAAATTATGGACTAGATGGCTTCTAATAATTTTCAGCTTAATTGACTCTAGTAATTTGCCTACAATTGAGGTCAGACAAAAGATGCCAAGCCAATGAGGATTCGTTTTAAATCACTTGTTCTCTCGGCTGGAATACTGCTGTACAAACATCCCCCTTTCAAGGCAGATGAAACTGCAGATCTAGGGGAATGTACAGAGAACCTTTTGCGCATATAAAGTTTCCATCAAACACCTTCACTACTGGGAACGCCTAGAACCTGGGCTTGTACTCACTGGAGCGCAGGCGAGGAGTACGTCATAACTACACCTGGAAGATCCGGGGGACTGGTCCCTTTTTCTGCCCCACACAAATCCCCTCCCTTTCGAAAGCAAAAGACTTGGCAGGCGATGCACATACCCCCAGTGAAAAGTAGGGGACCATTGGTACACTAAGAAAATACAATAAGATCGGGGGCCAAGACTGTCAACAGCCTCCCACCAGCCATAAGTGGAATTACCAAGAGGAGCTGGAAGATACCTAAAGTCAGTGCCGGATCAGCCGGGCTGTGGTTCGTACTTTGGGACTACGTGGGCCAGCAGTAACACCCCTCGTTGATCAGGCAATGACCACCGAGGCCTGGTCAGGGGACCGGCCGCGCGGGCGTTGATCCCCGGAATGCCCTTCAGGTAGACTCCCCAGTACTGACTAATCTTTAACAGTGGCGTTCACATCTGTGGAACAGAGGGTGTCTGTGGGTTATGACTGATAAGGTTAGTGATTCAATCAAGCCATTATGGAATTCATCCCAGAAACCTCCATCCCATTTCCTACCTGAATTCTTACACCTAGTTTAAAAGGGCAGTGTGTATAGGCCGGTTGTAGGTATGTTGTATCTTTGGTGGGCTGGGGGATGTGGTAAGACCCTTCACAACTGAGCCCCAATAAAGTACAAGAAAGCAAAGGTGCTGTTACTGGGTACTTACTCGTGGAGTGTGGGACCCTTTGGAGCATCCGTTGGGAAACCTGAGATACTTTTGAGTCACTGATCTGTAACCGTCCTTGTACAGCAGAGAGGCAGCCGTTTATTGCAGTGAAATGTTATCTAATTCTCGTTGTAATATGTTATCGAATGTTAGAATATTCACTGCATCAAGTATCCAAAAGTCTCCCAATTAACTAGGCTCTTAACAAATCGGCAATTCGGTAGAGCTCCAGCACTCGCTTATTCACTCTTTTTTTTTTTATGACTAAAGTTGGGAGCCAGGAGAGGGTCGCTCACCAGGTACCATTGCTGGCTGGAACAAGTGCCCACTGTTCACAGTTGTATAGTTTACCTGGATTTTCCTGAGAGAGTTTCGGGGTCCCCCCCCGCTGCTCGGTCTGAGACCAGGCCTCATGGTGGATCAGGGTCTGATCAACCAGGCTGTTACTGCTGGCCGCACGCAAACTGACGTACGAACCACAGCCCAGTTGGTCAGATACTGACTTTAGGTGCCTGTGCAGTGCCTTCTTGAAGACAGCCAGGGATCTATTGGTAATCATCCTTATGTATGCTGGGAGGCAGTTCAACAGTCTTGGGCCCCAGACACAGTTTGTCTCTCAATTACCGTGTCGCCCCTGCTTTTCATTGGGGGAATTTCATTCCTGCCAGTTTTTCTTTCATAGGGAGTGATTTTCGGGCAGGTTTGGTACCAACCCCTCCAGAACCTTCCAAGTGAATTATCAGATCTCTCGCCTGCGTTCCAGAGTACAGATAAGGACCTTCAACCGTTATAATTTATGTGCCTTATCGTACTTGTTACTGTAAATTATTTGTACACTTTCCAGGTCAGCAATGTTGCCACCTTGAAGAGGGCTGTTAATGTACACAGTTTTCCACCTAGAGAAAAAAGCGGATTTAAAGTCATTATGGGCTTGTCGTCCTTAGTTTTGAAGGTTCTCTTATTCATCCTATCATTTTCCTAAGCAGATGCGGTAGATACATTGTGGTCTTTGAAGGCGGTCCTCGAATTTTCCTCCCAGGTCCTTCACTTACTTTTCTTTTTGTATGGTTAGAATTTGTCGTAACCCTGATGCATTTTAATTTCCCTTTTCCATATCTGAGTAGTGAAATTTCCCTCATTGAATTATATTGTTTAGAGGGCCCATTTGAAGATTTGGGATGTTCGCTTGGAGTCTTGCGGTTCTTGATGGAGGTCACTGCCATGGAACCCGGGTGTCATCCGCAAAGGAAGACACTGAGCTATGACTTATATCTGTATGTCAGAAATGAGGATGAGGAAAGAAGGGGAGGAGTGCTGTGCCTTGTGGAACAACCACCGTAGCTGCCTCAGACTTTACTCTGTTTACTATTACTTTTGTGTTGTGAGAAGTTTTTGTAGATGTTAAACAGATTACTCTGTCTAACTCTAATTCTAACTTAGCTAAAATGGATAAGGTATTATGTATAATATATTAGCCTATGGAGGCTTCATTCTAGATTAGTCTTACAAATTAAGAGGAGGGATAAAAAATGGGCACCCCGGTAGGCATACGTGGGTCCACTGCTTTCCCCCCATCCTTCATACCCCCCCCTTCCTCCCCCCCTTTTTCCCCCCCTCCTTTCCCCTCCTTCTCCCCCCATATGGTGGTTTTAACGGGTTTAAAAAAAGCTGGTGATTTTCTACATCCCAACCAGCACTGACATCAATGGATCCTCCATCTCAACCCTGAATGATTCCCATCACTGACTTCCTCACCCCAACACTGATTGTCCCCATCAATGAAGTTGCCTACACCCAAATGATGCCGTCATGACGTTCTCCCACACCCTGATTCCCTCAGTGACGTCCCTCACTCAAAGTTGACGTCCCATCAGTGATCTGTCAGCATCCAGCACTGACTGATCTTTCTTTGTCGCATCAAGACTCAGAAGAAAATAAGGGTTTTATTACAAAACCCTGCCTTACCACCCTTACTGATTATCATTATTTATTTTTAATATCGTTCTTCTGTTTAGGATAATCTTGCATGTGGGATTATCATTCTGGGGCCAAGGTTGTCACAAAATGTCTCGTTAGTTGCAAACGTTGTGCTTTTTCCCTAACATTCAAGAGATGATTCGACTTGGAAACAACGTCAAATGTTGACTCTCTGATGAAAAAGTCAAATGTTGAGGAGCAGACCGATCGGTTTCTGCACAAAGGCACAAACTCCAAGCTGAAGGTATTGCCCAGTCAAGGATGTGTGCGGCAATATCATCATCTCAGGGAAGAGGACTGAGTGATATGCAGTGTCATAACATGGCACAACACTAGCCGGCTCCAGCAGGATCTTAACTGTGAGTGGACACTAGCCGGCTCCAGCAGGATCTTAGCTATGAGAGGACACTAGCCGGCTCCAGCAGGATCTTAGCTATGAGAGGACACTAGGCTCCAGCAGGATCTTAGCTTTGAGGACACTAACCGGCTCCAGCAGGATCTTACTTTAGAGGACACTAGCCGGCTCCAGTAGGATCTTAGCTATGAGGAACACAGCCGGCTCCAGCAGGATCTTAGCCATGAGAGGACACTAGCCCAGCAGGATCAGCTGTGAGGACACTAGCCGGCTACGAGGATCTTAGCTATGAGAGGACACTAGCCGGCTCCCGCAGGTCTCAGCTACAGAAAAACCCTACCACGGGCAGGTTGAACTCAGGTTAGAGATTCTAAACTCCAGACTGACAAGTTGGCAAGCCATGTTGTGGCTATGCATAAGTATTACTGGCTATTCATATAAATTATTGATCACACGTGTTTATTATTAAACATACATTTGTGATTATTCATTTGTTTTACTGACTATTCATATCCATTTTTTTTATGCAACAACGGAAACGAGCAACAAAAAAACGCAAAATAACCCGGGGGGGGTTTAATGATAGCTCTAGATCTTTCATATTGCATTCAACACATCTGAAGCTTGAATGTTGCAGAAAATCCAAGATCTGTTCCCAAAAACATTACATGTTCAACTGTTGCAGAAAAATATATATATATATATATATATATATATATATATATATATATATATATATATATATATATATATATATATGTTCCGATTAGGGAAAACTTTCTTTTTTAAATAAAGCTCTTCTTGCCATATAAGACAAGCGAAAATTTGTGTATGCAAATTTCGCAAATATCATTCTGAACCTAACGAAAAAAAATATTTGTGTTTGTTTATTATTAAATTATTGTAAAAGTATCTAAAATATATTTAGTTGGGTTAGGCTAAATTAAATTGCGCTTATTATAATAAGGTTAGGTAAGTTTTCAAAGTTTTCTTGGTACAAAATTAAAATTTTTTCATTAACATAAATGAAAAAATGTATCTTTAAACGTATAAGGAAAATTTTAGAAAGGACTTATTTTTAAATGAGTTCTCTTCT
>WNWK01042609.1:0-15901 GCA_009830355.1 Cherax destructor | reverse complement strand
AAATGGGCTGCAGAAAACAATATGAAGTTCAATGATGAGAAATTTCAATTACTCAGATACGGAAAACGTGAAGAAATTAAAATCTCATCGGAGTACAAAACTAATTCCAACCACACAATAGAGCGAAAAACTAATGTCAAAGACCTGGGAGTGTTCATGTCAGAGGATCTCACCTTCAAGGACCATAACAATGTAGCAATTGCATCTGCTCGAAAATGACAGGATGGATAATGAGAACCTTCAAAACCAGGGATGCCAAGCCCATGTTGACACTTTACAGATCGCTTGTTCTATCTAGGCTGGAATATTGCTGCACACTAACTGCACCTTTCAAGGCGGGTGAAATTGCTGACCTTGAAAATGTGCAGAGAACCTTCACGGCACGCATAAGTGCGATAAACCACCTCAACTACTGGGAACGCTTGAAGTTCCTAAACCTGTACTCTCTAGAACGCAGGCGGGAGAGATACATTATTATATACACATGGAAAATTCTCGAGGGCTTAGTACCAAACTTGCACACAAAAATCACTCCCTACGAAAGCAAAAGACTCGGCAGGCGATGTAACATTCCCCCAATGAAGAGCAGGGGTGCCACTAGCACGTTGAGGGACAACACAATAAGTGTGAGGGGCCCAAGATTGTTCAACTGCCTCCCAGCATACATCAGGGGGATTACCAACAAGCCCCTGGCTGTCTTCAAGCAGGCACTGGACAGGCACCTCACGTCGGTACCTGATCAGCCGGGCTGTGGTTCGTACGTTGGACTGCGTGCGGCCAGCAGTAACAGCCTGGTTGATCAGGCTCTGGTCCAACAAGAGGCCTGGTCACGGACCGGGCCGCGGGGGCGTTGACCCCTGGAATTCTCTCCAGGTAGACTCCAGGTATACACATATACATACACATACACACACATATACATACAGACATCATTTTTATTTGGTTTTCAGTCCTCTATTCCTCATGACACTGAAGGACAGCTGCTGCCAGTTGTCCTGAAGACAGCAGTGAGACTTCAAGAAGCATCCATGTGTCTTCCGCTAAGACAACTAAACTATGTTGCAATGACAATGAGATAAATCACTGTCCGACTTCTTTGGGCCATCCTAGGTAACTCACACGTTACTATGTATGCATACATGTATGTAAGTGTGGGTGTTTGTTCAGTTGTACTTAGATGAACCGGTACCACACGATAGCATCCTTAGGTCTCTTCTATATCTGAGAAACACCGACGAGATGAGTAGCATTCTTGTCCATGATGCTTATGAGTTGGGAGTCAGCTGATGTTGTTTACACCAGCCAGGTGGCCCATGGCAGCGCCACCTGTCGCCGCCACTACAACTAGGACTTTTAAAGCTGGGCGTCAGGGGTGTTAAGCTTGTCTTCAGTTCGGTAGCTCCCCAGGAGGCATCAACCGGCTTTACACACAATTTATAGATGTATTAAATTGTAGCAGGGAGGTGGTGAGAGAAAGCAGAACAATGAAATTGATTTGCTGAGGAAAGGGCAGGAGGGGTTGTCAGTGTGTGGCACTCGGGGTCGGGCAGTGGTGGGTGGGTGCGTTGCTAGGTGTTGAATGTAGAATGAGCTAGATTCGGCTCTTAACCCCTTTACTCCACCTCAACGGTTCGAAGAGTAAAAAGGGAGAGTTTAGCTGTGAAGGCAGGAACACTCATTCCATAGTAATATAATAACCACTACCAGCACACTGGCGTCTTATGGCTATCCACCTTCCTCAGCCAGCCACATTAGGCTTATGTTGGTACTGGTCACACACTCCTGGTTCAGCAAAATCCGCCTTTACTGGATGCTGTTTTAAAGGCGGTGGGCAGAAGATACAGGAGAATAGCAGGGGTAACGGAGCATGCACATTCACCTCTCTTCACATAGTCAATATGGGTGAAAGTCTCAAGCAGGTGATACAGTGCCTCTCAAGGTCACTGACTGAGCCAGACTTCTCAAGAGTTACCAACCACTGCAATACTTGTAAAAAAATAGTTACTCACTCCAAACTTGCAGAACTTCTAGCACACTTGTGCAGGCACGTATGCACACAGGAGACACATTCTTAAGAATGGTGGGTGAGAAATCGTGGAGTGCTGGGAGCAGGACTGACAGGGGCACTCAGGCAAGTATGTGGGCAGGCAAGGTCTGCCTCTAGACCATAGGTAAATAGAGGCAAATGGCTGAGTTCTAAATATAGGAAGGAGGGGAGGAGGCAGGCGAGGGGTAGTGAAGATAGGCCTTGTGCCACTTCAAACCAACACTTTTCGTTTAACTAGGTAGATCACTAGTCACAGCTCACACATAAGAGTTCCAGCAACAATGCAGCTGCGATCCAACGATATGAGTTGCATGATGAGTTGTCAGTCGAGTGAAGTAAGCAGTCCTGGGATACAAGGCCTAGTACCTCACTCACACACGTCCTCTCCCCTCAAACACTCAGCCCGAACTCGCTGGCTAGGCATAGCATTAAGTAAGGCATTAATTAGAATATTGAATAGAGTGGGACTGAGCACACCTCCCTGTGGGGTTCCTAATTCAAAGAGTGTGCAGAATAGTATCTCCACCTTTCTCATCGCACACACCTCTACTAATTTTACCACATTTCTTGATCTAAAATCTGCATTTGATATCGCGAACAGAACTGTTATACTACATGAACTAGCCAAAATGAATATTGGTGGTAGCCTACTCTGCTGGATAATAGGATACCTGTCAAACAGAGTATCCTCTGTCCTCTACCAAGGGTTTAGAAGCGAGTCTAAAGAAATGTCCCTAGGTACACCACAAAGAGAAGTTCTCAGTCCCATGCTATTTAATATACTGATTAATGCTCTCCTAAATGCTCTACCTGCCTCACCTAAACATATAGCTATAAGCTATGCTGATGACATCATGATCCATACAACAGGGCATAAAAAGATGAGTACCATTCTTAATGAAGTTCAAGCAATTTGTAATCGACTAGGCATCGTAATATCTTCCTCTAAAACAAAGATATTAACAAGCAAACGACATCCCCCACCCATCTATTTGCAGGGTGAAAACATTAGCTAAGTTAAAACTTACAGATATCTTAAATAACAAAGAAGGCACAATACTGTGACTGGAACAATACACACACAACCCGCACATATAAAAGGGAAGAGCTTACGATGACGTTTCAGCCCGACTTGGACCATTTACAAAGTCACACTAACACACAGAGACGGACGAAGGGGTATTTATAGCCAGGCAGACAGGGGAAGGTACAAGAGAGTGGGGTAATAATGGAGTAAGTAGTGGAAGAGGTAGTAGTAGTAATAGTAGTAGTGGAGACAGTCATATTCTAGGAAAGGAGCACTGCAATGAGGCTAGCGGCCCGCAAGGGTGGGACGAGAACACAGAGGGAGGAAAGGCGAATAAAATAAAGGACAAATACAAGGCAAAAGAAAAGAAAGAAAGGAAAACCCATAGGAGAAAAAAGAAGAAGGGGGAAGAGATGAAAGGGAAAGGAATCAGGTTAAGTCACAGGTGTTCTGAAGTTTAGAGCATTTAAAAATGTAATGAGAGAGGAAAGCATCAACAGAGACAAAGCCAGGGCTAAGTTTCATACAGGGAAAGTTGTGTATAAGGGAGGATTCAACCAGGCGGCGACTATGAAAGTTGGACGTAGGGTAGACAGTTTTAGCAGAAGACCAATCAATAGGATGACTGTGATCTCTGACATGACAGAAAAGAGCATTATTAGTGTCGGCAAGCCTAACACTATTTTTGTGCTCCTTGAGTCTGTCAGAAAGAGATCGGCCAGTTTCTCCGAAGTACTGAAGAGGACAGGAGGAGCAAGAAATAGAGTAGACACCAGGAGAATCTGTGGAGGGAGGGGAGGTATGAACTAGATTAGTGCGAAGAGTGTTAGTCTGACGAAAGGTAAGTTTGATGTCTAAGGAATGGAGAGAGTTGCTGAGATTAGAGAGACCAGAGATGTAGGGAAGGCAGAGGACTGGAGAGTTCTCAGGAGTAGAGGGTTTAGGAGAGAAGAAAGTCCGTTTGGCACGAGAGAAAGCAGAGTCTATGAAATGGGAAGGGTAGCCTAGTCGGGAAAATAAATTATGAAGAGTGGAAATTTCTGCTTCAAGAAACTGAGGATCACAGATGCGGAGAGCACGGAGAAAGAGGGAGATAAGAACACTCTTCTTGACAGAGGAGGCATGATAAGAGAAGTAATGAATGTACATGCCACTGTGCATAGGCTTGCGGTACACGGAGAAGGCAAAACCTGTAACTGAGCGGTGGACATGAACATCAAGGAAAGGAAGCAAAGAATTAGATTCCCAATCAGCTTTAAACTTAATGGAAGGGGCAAGAATATTAAGAGCATCAAGAAAAGGTTGGAAGAGACTTAAGTCATGAGGCCAAAGAGCAAAGATGTCATCTACATAGCGGAGCCAGAGTGAAGGACGTACATCAATAGTGGGAAGAAGGACAGTCTCGAAGTATTCCATGTAAAGATTAGCAAGAACAGGAGATAGAGGAGAGCCCATAACGACACCAAAGGTTTGAGAATAATATTTACCTTGAAAGGAAAAGGAGTTAGAGTCCACACAAAGGCGGATAAGATCAAGAAAGACATCAGTAGGTATAGGGAGATGAAGTAACCCTTCATTGGCCTTCTCTCTGAGAAAATTAAGGACATCATCCAGAGGGACATTAGTGAAGAGGAACTCGACATCAAGACTAAGCAACTTACAGGTCGGGAGAGAGTGAACCCGTTCGATGAAGTCTTGAGAGTGACGAAGGTGGGCAGGAGAAAAAGTACCAAGACTCAAGGAGCACAAAAATAGTGTTAGGCTTGCCGACACTAATAATGCTCTTTTCTGTCATGTCAGAGATCACAGTCATCCTATTGATTGGTCTTCTGCTAAAACTGTCTACCCTACGTCCAACTTTCATAGTCGCCGCCTGGTTGAATCCTCCCTTATACACAACTTTCCCTGTATGAATCTTAGCCCTGGCTTTGTCTCTGTTGATGCGTTCCTCTCTCATTACATTGTTAAATGCTCTAAACTTCAGAACACCCGTGACTTAACCTGATTCCTTCCCCTTTCATCTCTTCCCCCTTCTCTTTTTTTCTCCTATGGGTTTTCCTTTCTTTCTTTTCTTTTGCCTTGTATTTGTCCTTCATTTTATTCGCCTTTCCTCCCTCTGTGTTCTCGTCCCACCCTTGCGGGCCGCTAGCCTCATTGCAGTGCTCCTTTCCTAGAATATGACTGTCTCCACTACTACTATTACTACTACTACCTCTTCCACTACTTACTCCATTATTACCCCACTCTCTTGTACCCTCCCCTGTCTGCCTGCCTATAAATACCCCTTCCTCCGTCTCTGTGTGTTATTGTGACTTTGTAAATGGTCCAAGTCGGGCCGAAACGTCGTCGTAAGCTCCTCCCTTTTATATGTGCGGGTTGTGTGTGTATTACAGATATCTTGGTGTAGATGTACCCTTTAACAAATCCACTATACCACAACTAAGTAAAAAATGCAAAGATAGACTAAATACTCTTAAAGCTGTTGCTGGCTACAACCCCAACTATGGTGCTAATGTGAGAATCGTGAGAATGATGTACATAGCCTATGTTAGGTCCTTAATTGATTATGCTGCTCCCATGTTGATATTAGCTAGAGAAAGTTCTCTCCGACCCTTGGAGTTAATGCAAAATGAAGCTCTCAGAATTATTCTTGGCTGTCCCAAATCAACAAAGGTTCTTAATATGAGGAAGGAGCTTGGTATTACTAGTATCAGTGATAGGATTGTTGAGATTAACACTGTACTTGGTATTAGAATGTTAAGAAATGAACCAGACACTGTCACAATGAATCTTACTAAATGTCTAGAAGTAAATACTCACAGATCTAAATGGATTGTGAAAACATGCAATTACATTAAGTTTTACAACCTGCATGAATTGTATCACTGTAGGCAACAAGAGCATTTCACCCCTCCATGGAAGATGTGTTCATTTAATATCACATACCTGCAAGTCCCTCCCAAGAAGCTCATTGCTAGTAATCCCTTCCTTAAATCACTTGTTAAAGCAACTGCTCAAGAAGAAATTTCTCGCCTAGCTGGTAGTAATAAGTTATCACAAGTTATATACACTGATGGATCTAAACAGGAGTGTTGCATGCAAAGAGTACGTCACCCTTATTCGGAGCATGTTAAACACACCCACATAGGTTGCCTCACCAACCAGCAAACCACCTTGTTAAGGGTTTGGTGATCGGGGCCCCATCACCAAATCAACAACGTGGTTCAACCAATCATAATGCGAGTCTTGCAATGGGAAAGGTGACGTGGATTTCACATGTTTGCCATTGTCATTCCCTGCCTGAGCTGGTTGTTGTATGGTTGTTTCTGTCTATTAACAGTTGTTCTGCATTGACTACCATGGCGTGCACTAATACTATGTACATAGTGTACATATTTGTATAAATCCTAATAATATACTTGGGGAAGGAAAATACAAAAATTCGTAATTGCTTGGTGAAGGAAATACTATTCAAAGCATTTTCTACTGTGTTTCTTTGTTCCAAGCTCCCTTTTACACTCAGGATAACAGGCTTTAGAACCTGAGGTTGTAATATGGGTAGCCTGTCCCGGAGCATAATTTGGAGACTTAAAGCAGGAGTTGAGTCTAGAGTTTAAGTTGGAGCAGGAGCTAGTCTTGTATCATTTAGATAGCTTGCTATCTGGCATTGCTTATGCTTTGCCAACGCTTCACAAATTTTTTGTGTCATCTTTGCATTCGCTTCGCTACTGTCAGCCTTGCTATTGTGTGAGTATTCTGCAATTTGGTTTGTTATTGCGTGTCAGCCTTGATATTGTGTGTGCATATTGGCTTTGTTATTGTGTGTCAGCCTTTCTATCGTGCGAGTATTCTGCAGTCGTACCGTGCATAGCGCTACAGCGTGTTACGTTGGGGTTAATGCCACCTATTCGAGTCAGACGATTAGTGTCTGAGTTCACTCTACTAAAGTTGCCCAAACTCTCTCTACAGCGTTGTTGGTGAATTGCTCGTTCTATTGGTATTGAATATCAACGCATCCTTACGGCTTCTCAGCTGCGTGATATTATAAGGAGTAAACTACAAACTGAAACTATGGCATATCAGACTCATGTTTCTCCCAAGACAGGAGCTGTTAACCGTAGATCACCATTAAGGTATCTACAAAGTTTTTTTTTTTTTTTTTTTTTTTTTTATATTTTATTAAACATAAACTTACATACATTATAACATACACTGAACCGAATACAACAAAATCCAAATCCAAACAAATTTACAAGGTAAAATATGAACACACTCAAAACTTAACTTTACTTTAACAATGTTAAAGAACATCATAAACCAAAAAACAAAATGTCATCCTAACATTAGACAATAGCAAACATCAAAACGAGTATCAGACACCAAAAGGTGTATTTAATTATGACAGTGCAATACATTTTCATTATCAACTTACAACTAAACAGTTTAACTCCAACATCCACAAAAATAGATGAAATTTGCTCAATAAAACCTAAAAAGTACAACACGTCAAAACCACCCAAAAGAATATTGTCACCATCTTCCCCTTCCAACCTGTGTCACCACACCAGGTTATTACACCCAAAAAAAAAATTGGCTTTAACCAACAACAAAACGTTTCAACATACCACACTCCCTACCCGAGCCAAAAAACATTATAGGCTCTCACAAAAATAAAAGATCAACTGATCACTAGCAGTCATACACAACATAAAAGCCGTACATTAAACCCTAAATATAAAGGCTTCAAAACAACTCACAACAAACCATTCACTCTAATTGCTACAAAATATTAACACAACCATAAAAACTTCCACTTCCCACACATTCCATCCTTTCACACTTGACAAAACAACAAACCAAACATCTTCTCGTAACACTTCACCAGTGCAAGGTAAAGTAAAAAAAAAAAAACAAGGCATATACTACCTCAAACACCGTACCAAGATCTCAACACATAAGGCTTAAAACAGAACCTTATAAAAACATACCGGGATTCCTTGCATAACACCAAACAACACACATGCATGTCCACAGGAACACAGCCAAAACAGAAGGAAACCAAAACCCTCCCCCTAAGAACTACAGCTATACCCCCCTCCCTACACCTACCAACACATCCCGTACACCCCACCCACCCTGAACCCACACTAAACTAACCTCAACAACCCCTCCACTGTCAAAACTCTATACGCTGTCGGAAAAAACCTCTCCCAACTCCCCCCATAAATTTCCCTATTCCTACATTTCATTCTAAAAATTAGGGCAGCTAACGCTTTGACCACCACCCTCACCTCCAAACCCCTCATACTCCAAAACACGAAAATATAATCCAAAACAATGTACGTCAAAGCCCTGCGCACACTTTCCGGGTAATCACCCATATCTAAACTTAAAGCACGCAACACGGACACACCCCTCCCACCAATCAAACTCAACACCCCCCCTACCCAATCCCGCACCTTTCCCATGTCCCTACAAAAATACACTACATGAAATGCCGTCTCCCACTCCCCACATTTATCACACTCTCCATTATTTGTCATACCCATCATAAAAAGCTGACTCTTCGCTACCAAAATCCCATGCAAAAACTTAAAACCCACCTCCCAAACTCTTGGTCGAACCTTAACCTTCCTAAACCACCACCAAATACTCTTCCAGTCATACAAAGAGAAAGTTTCCTCTCCCCTCACTACCACCTCCCTTACACCCACCCTATCCAACCTACTCGCTCGTACCTTTACCGAATCCCGAACCACCATAAGAAACCGAAGGACCCTCTCACAACCCACCAACTCTCTCCCTCCCCACCACTTCCTCGCCTCCCTCATCACCCCACCTATGCGCCTACCCCCCTGTCCCCCAGTAAATTGAAATTCCTGCTTCAAAAAAACACTGCGCAGCCTCAGTCTTAGTGGAACCAAACCCAAACCCCCACATTTAACTCTAGTTTCCACCACCTCCTTATTTAACCAGTGCCTACCCCTTCACCACACAAAATTATAAACTCCCTTTTCCAACCTACGAACATCCCCTCCAACAAAGGTAAAACTGCCCCCCTAAACCATAACTTACTGTATACTAATACATTCACCACAACAACTTTGTAATAAAGTTACCTCCTTCACCCCCCAACCCTTCATCCTATCCAAAGCTTTATCTACCACCTCCCTAGAATTCACCTCCCTTGCCCTTACTAGGTTACCACAAAACACTATATCACAAACTTTCAATTCCTCAATGCAAGACTATCCCTCCCTTACCCCCAACGCTCTCCCTATCCAACTTCCTACCTCTAACAAAACCGATTTACTCCTATTAACACTCATGCCTGTCACCTGGAGTCTATCTGGAGAGAATTCCAGGGATCAACGCCCCCGCGGCCCGGTCTGTGACCAGGCCTCCTGTTGGACCAGAGCCTGATCAACCAGGCTGTTACTGCTGGCCGCACGCAGTCCAACGTACGAACCACAGCCCGGCTGACCAGGTACCGACTTTAGGTGCCTGTCCAGTGCCTGCTTGAAGACAGCCAGGGGTCTACCTGGAGTCTACCTGGAGAGAATTCCAGGGGTCAACGCCCCCGCGGCCCGGTCCGTGACCAGGCTTCTTGTTGGACTAGAGCCTGATCAACCAGGCTGTTACTGCTGGCCGCACGCAGTCCAACGTACGAACCACAGCCCGGCTGATCAGGTACCGACTTGAGGTGCCTGTCCAGTGCCTGCTTGAAGACAGCCAGGGGCTTGTTGGTAATCCCTGATGTATGCTGGGAGGCAGTTGAACAATCTTGGGCCCTCACACTTATTGTGTTGTCCCTCAACGTGCTAGTGGCACCCTGCTCTTCATTGGGGGAATGTTACATCGCCTGCCGAGTCTTTTGCTTTCGTAGGGAGTGATTTTTGTGTGCAAGTTTGGTACTAAGCCCTCGAGAATTTTCCATGTGTATATAATAATGTATCTCTCCCGCCTGCGTTCTAGAGAGTACAGGTTTAGGAACTTCAAGCGTTCCCAGTAGTTGAGGTGGTTTATCGCACTTATGCGTGCCGTGAAGGTTCTCTGCACATTTTCAAGGTCAGCAATTTCACCCGCCTTGAAAGGTGCAGTTAGTGTGCAGCAATATTCCAGCCTAGATAGAACAAGCGATCTGTAAAGTGTCAACATGGGCTTGGCATCCCTGGTTTTGAAGGTTCTCATTATCCATCCTGTCATTTTTCGAGCAGATGCAATTGCTACATTGTTATGGTCCTTGGGTTTGTTGGTAATCCCCCTGATGTATGCTGGGAGGCAGTTGAACAATCTTGGGCCCCTGACACTTATTGTGTTGTCCCTCAACGTGCTAGTGGCACCCCTGCTCTTCATTGGGGGGATGTTACATCGCCTGCCGAGTCTTTTGCTTTCGTAGGGAGTGATTTTTGTGTGCAAGTTTGGTACTAAGCCCTCGAGAATTTTCCATGTGTATATAATAATGTATCTCTCCCGCCTGCATTCTAGAGAGTACATGTTTAGGAACTTCAAGTAGTTGAGGTGGTTTATGGCACTTATGCGTGCGGTGAAGGTTCTCTGCACATTTTCAAGGTCAACAATTTCACCTGCCTTGAAAGGTGCAGTTAGTGTGCAGCAATATTCTAGCCTAGATAGAACAAGCGATCTGTAAAGTGTCAACATTGGCTTGGCATCCCTGGTTTTGAAGGTTCTCATTATCCATCCTGTCATTTTTCGAGCAGATGCAATTGCTACATTGTTATGGTCCTTGAAGGTGAGATCCTCTGACATGATCACTCCCAGGTCTTTGACATTAGTTTTTCGCTCTATTGTGTGGTTGGAATTAGTTTTGTACTCCGATGAGATTTTAATTTCTTCACGTTTTCCGTATCTGAGTAATTGAAATTTCTCATCATTAAACTTCATATTGTTTTCTGCAGCCCATTTAAAGATTTGGTTTATGTCTGCTTGGAGTCTTGCAGTGTCTTCAACGGTGGACACTGTCATACAGATTCGGGTGTCATCTGCAAAGGAAGACACAGCACTGTGGCTTATATCCCTGTCAATGTCTGATATGAGGATGAGGAATAGGATGGGAGCAAGTACTGTGCCTTGTGGAACAGAGCTTTTCACAGTAGCTGCCTCAGACTTTACTCTGTTGACTACTACTCTTTGTGTTCTACATGTTAGGAAATTATAGATCCATCTACCAACTTTTCCTGTTATTCCTTTATCATGCATTTTGTGCGCTATTACACCATGGTTACACTTGTCAAAGGCTTTTGCAAAATCTGTGTATATAACATCTGCATTCTGTTTATCTTCTAGAGCATCCAGGACCTTGTCGTAGTGGTCCAGTAATTGGGACAGACAGGAGCAGCCTGCTCTAAACCCATGCTGTCCTGGGTTGTGCAATTGATGGGTATCAAGATGGGTGGCGATCTTGCTTCTTAGAACCCTTTCAAAGATTTTTATGATATGGTACGTTAGCGCAATTGGTCTGTAGTTCTTTGCTATTGCTTTACTGCCCCCTTTGTGGAGCGGGGCTATGTCGTTTTTAGTAACTGCGGGACGATCCCAGTGTCCATGCTCCCTCTCCATAGGATGTTAAAAGCATGTGATAGGGGCTTCTTGCAGTTCTTGATGAACACGGAGTTCCATAAGTCTGGGCCTGGAGCGGAGTGCATGAGCATGTCATTTATTGCCTTTTCGAAGTCATTTGGCGTCGTGGTGATGTCAGAAAGGCATGCGTCTGTCAAGTTCTGTGGCACTCTCATAAAAAAATCATTTAGGTTTTCGATTTTCAGTCTGGTTAGTGGCTTGCTAAAAACTGAGTCATACTGGGACTTAAGTAACTCACTCATTTCCTTGCTGTCATCTGTGTAGGATCCATCCCGTTTAAGTAGGGGCCTAATACTGGTTGTTGTTCTCGACTTTGATTTTGCATAGGAAAAGAAATACTTTGGGTTTCTTTCAATTTCATTTATGGCTTTTAGTTCTTCCCGTGTCTCTTGATTCCTGTAAGATTCCTTTAGTTTTAATTCGATGTTTGCTATTTCTCTGACTAGTGTCTCCCTACGTATTTCAGATATATTGGCCTCCTGTAGCCGCTCCGTTATTCTTTGCCTTCACGTGTATAGGGAGCGCCTCTCTCTTTCTAGTTTGCATCTTCTCCTCCTTTTCCTTAAGGGAATTTGTCTTAAGCAAACCTCGAGTGCCACAGAGTTAATTTGTTCTAGACATAGGTTAAGATCCGTGATCACACTAAATCTTATGATTCCAAACATAGATCCTGATATCAACCTCTTATTAAATGACTTACATGAACCTAACAACAACTGTCATTACTATGTTTGCAGCTTTCACAGAGACCCACATAAGAGATCACTTGGACAATGAAATATGGATCCCGGGCTACAACCTATACAGGTGTGACAGAGTAAACAGGCAAAAAGGGGAGGGGGGTTGGCCTGTATATTTCAGAGTCACTTATATGTTCAGAACTACTAAATGCAATAAATATCGAGAATCAAAACCTGGTCATCGTGGTTGTCTACAAGCCCCCGGATGCAACGTCCCAACAATTCCAGGAACAGCTTCTGAAAATTGACCACTGTCTGGAAAATCTTCCAGCTCCTGCCCCCAACATCTTGCTACTGGAGGATTTCAACCTCAGGCACCTAAAATGGAGGAACATTGCAAACAATGTGGTAGCAGAGATAACACCAGGAGGCAGCTCAGATGAAAATTCACACATGCATGAACTTTTAAATCTCTGCAATAAATTCACCTTAAACCAGCAAATAGTGGAGCCCACAAGATTAGAGAATACGCTGGACCTCATCTTCACCAACAATGATGATCTGATACGAAATGTCATCATATCAAAAACAATATACTCAGATCACAACATAATAGAGGTCCAGACATGCATGCGGGGAGCCCCAGATCAACAAAATGTGATCAGCCGCGAGGGAGCTTTCTCCAAATTCAACTTCAATAACAAAAACATAAGGTGGGACCAAGTAAACCAAGTCCTAAATTATATAAACTGGGAAGATTGCCTAAGCATCACGGATCCTAACCTATGTCTAGAACAAATTAACTCTGTGGCACTCGAGGTTTGCTCAAGGCAAATTCCCTTAAGGAAAAGGAGGATGAGGTGAAGATGAGGTCCAGCGTATTCTCTAATCTTGTGGGCTATACTATTTGCTGGTTTAAAGTGAACTTTGTGCAGAGATTATGTATTAATAATTTTCTTAAAAAGACCCAATACCTCTATAATAAGCATTGCCCTAAAAAACTAAACAAATCACAGCTAAAAGATTAAACAGTCCCTGGCTAACCCCCAGCATACTCAAATTCATTAATATAAAACATCTATTTGAAAAACAGTACAGAATGGGTGAAATAACAGGAGAACAAACAAAACGTTACTCATCAAACCTAACCAGCCTGATAAGAAGGTTAAAAATATTGTACTATGAGAACAGATTACATAACTTAAAATGTGATATAAAAAAGACCTGGAAAACCCTATCTGAAATTCTAGGAACTAAAAAGATATCCACAAACAGAACAATCAAGCTAACAAAACCAGATGAACCCCTACTCCCACCTATTGAAACAGCAAACAAACTCAATGATTTCTTCTCCACCATAGGTAAAAAGCTGGCAAGCAAAATCCCAAGTTCAAATACTCCACCTAACGACTATCTCACTGGCACCTATCCGAACACACTATTATTAGCCCCGACCAACCCAATAGAAGTTTCACTTATAATCAACACATTAAAAAACAAAGCAGGTGGCCTAAATAACTTACCACCTTTTATATACAAAAAAGCCTCAAGTTCTCTCACCAATTATTGCAACACTCTTTAACAAATCCATCAAATCCTCTACCTTCCCATCAATACTCAAAATAGCGAGGGTTACCCCCATACATAAAGAAGGAGATCAAACAGACCTGAATAACTACAGGCCGATATCTAATTTACCCCTTCTCTCCAAAATCTTTGAAAAATTAATTCATAGACAAATATATTCCTACCTCACCTCCAACAACGTACTCAACCACTGTCAATTTGGATTCAGGCCTAATAAAAATACAAATGATGCCATTATACACATACTAGAAATAATTTACACCGCTCTTGAGAAAAAAGAAATCCCAGTGGGAATCTTCATTGATTTACGTAAAGCTTTTGATACACTTGACCATGATCTGTTACACCTAAAATTATCACACTATTGTATAAGAGGACACTCCCTCAACTACCTAAAATCATACCTTAGCAACAGAAACCAATATGTGTACACAAATGGAGCTAGCTCTACCGCGCAAACTATTACAGTAGGTGTCCCACAGGGAAGTGTTCTTGGCCCACTTCTCTTTCTCATTTACATTAACGACCTACCAAATGCATCTCAACTACTCAAACCCATACTATTTGCAGATGACACTACATATGTCATCTCTCACCAAAGCCCAGACACACTAGGTTAACACTGTAAATACTGAATTGCAGAAAATATCTACCTGGATGATAACTAACAAACTTACTCTCAACATTGATAAAACCTATTTTATTCAGTTTGGGAACAGAGCTATAAACGCACCACTTAACATAATGATAAACGGGTCCCCCATCACAAAACTCACAGAGGGAAAATTCTTAGGAATCCATCTTGACAGTGGCCTCAAATTTCAGACACATATACAATAAATTTCCAAGAAAGTCTCAAAGACCGTGGGAATACTATCCAAGATACGGTACTATGTTCCACAACCAGCTCTCCTTACCCTATATCACTCACTCATTTACCCCTACCACACCTATGGAATCTGCACATGGGGCTCAACATCAATAACTCATCTCAGACCATTAATAACACAACAAAAGGTAGCAGTTAGAATGATAACAAATTCACACTCCAGACAACATACACCACTAATATTCAAAAACCTAAACTTACTCACCATACAAGACATCCATACTTTTTACTGTGCCTATTACATACATAGAACACTCTATGCAAATATTAACCCACCACTCAAATTTCTCCTTACCAATTTTAACAGGACACATGACCATAACACTAGACACAGATCACTCCTCGATGTTCCCCGTGTCCATCTAACACTATGTAAAAACTCAATGCATATAAAAGGCACGAAAATTTGGAATTCATTACCTGTCATTGCCAAAGAAACCCTGCCTGTACCCCAATTCAAAACGATGCTAAAAAACCACCTTCGTCCTGCCCTTCCTGCCTCCCTCTCCACTTGTAATTCTATGTATTCGAAGCTTAGAACAACGTGATCACTAGCTTTGAGGGGCCTTTCATATGTGATGTCCTCAATATCTGCATTACTCAAGGTGAATACTTGGTCCAGTCTTGCTATTTCATCCTCTCCCCTCTTTCTGGTAGTGTCTCTAACGTGTTGATGCATGAGGTTTTCCAGTACCACCTCCAACATCTTAACTCTCCACGTGTCTGGGCCCCCATATCTCTCCAGGTTTTCCCAGTCGATTTTATTGTGATTGAAGTCATCCACGACCAGTAGCTTCGCCCTGCCCACTGTAATGAAGCAAATCAGCCCCTCAAGCATTATTTATGTAAGGTGTGATAAATATTAGTTGTGAAAATTTCATGACTGTCCTCACTTATATTTCTTGTCTATATCCTTATCTATTTACCATGTGCATAGTTCTGTAACTCAGGGGAAAGAAATAAATGCTGTTAATTAACTCAAGAAATGTATTTGAACTGTGATTATCTGCGCATTCTGTTACTCTGTTATTGTATGTTCCAATGTTTTCTCTAGAATTTTTGTTAATCTG
>WNWK01042608.1:0-15903 GCA_009830355.1 Cherax destructor | reverse complement strand
GGTTAGTTCCACAACTCAGGGGTCTGTCTTATGAAGAAAGGTTGATGGAAATAGGACTAACAACACTGGAGGAAAGAAGGGTCAGAGGAGACATGATAACGACATACAAAATACTGCGGGGAATTGACAAGGTAGATAGTGACAGGTTGTTTCAGAGAGGGAACACAGAAACAAGGGGACACAACTGGAAGCTGAAGACTCAGATGAGTCAAAGGGATGTCAGGAAACATTTCTTCAGCCACAGAGTAGTCAGGAAGTGGAATGGACTAGAGAAAGATATAGTGGAGGCAGGAACCATACATAGTTTTAAGACAAGGTATGATAAAGCTCATGGAGCAGGGAGAGCAGAGACCCAGTAGCAGACAGCGAAGAGGCGGGGCCAGGAGCTGAGTCTCGACCCCTGCAACCACAATTAGGTGAGTACAATTAGGTGAGTACACACACACACACACACATATATCTTGGAGCTTTGAAGTGCAAATTGCAATTGATGGAAAGTGTCCAGTCATTATATATGTGTATATATATTACAGAACAATAGTAATAATTTTTTTTTATTGTTGGTTGGTGTAAACAAGTTTTGTAAACAATATAATGATACTAAGGTTTGTGTGATTATTGTGTTGCATATGAGTGTACAGTCAACCCCCGGTGATAGACGGCGTCGGAGGTCGTCCAAATCGGTGTTAGACAGGTTTTTTAATGAGAATTTTGGCTCAGTAATAGACAAGCCGCTCGGAGTCGGCGATTCATCCCGGACGCGTATGCGTGGCCCGTGGCCCAGCTGGGCGCCCAGGCACTCAGTGTGCTATTGTTTACAAGCGAGCGACCACCACCCATGCACCACCCACGCATTCATACCAGTATATTATCATTATTCACTGTTTTTAGTGCTTGCAACTGCTAAATAAGCCACAATGGGCCCCAAGAAAGCTCCTAGTGCCAAGCCTGTGGTAAAGAGTGTAGCAGGGAGTGAAGCATTCATGCAGGGAGTGAAGCATTCATGCAGGGAGTGAAGCATTCATGCAGGGAGTGTAGCATTCATGCAGGAATGAAGCAGGGATGCAGAAAGTGTAGCATTCATACAGGGAGTGTAGCATTCATGCTTTCCATTTTGAATTTTTATTCTCACAAAAAATAGAAGATTTACTGTTATGTATACAACTGCATCACTGTAAAAATGGTATAAATAATATCAGCGCACTTGTGCAAGAATGTTAGACTCTCCAGTTGATGTGTATTGGACGCATGGTGTGATTTGTTTACTCCTGAACATCGGCCAAAATCGAACATTTTCGCTACTTTCCGCTCAGTTTCAAGGTACTTGTCATCGTGAAACCAGTCAAAATGATCTATATTTCTGTAATATATCATCTATTCTATAAAATGAGACTAAGAAAACGAGAATACAAGCATAAATACCATACGAAAATAGACTGCAAATTCGCTGTTTTAAACCAAAAACACGGTCAGAGTTTTTTTTCCTCATTGTGCACTGTGTGGTGCAGAATTTTTTTTATACTGCGCACACTGACCGCACAGACCCATTTTATCACATCTAGGCCTAACAGCCTGTTTCTGCTTGATTTGAGGGCGCTAGAATTTAGGCGTACTAGTACGTCAACCACAGTGCGTAAAACGTACTTGTACGACCATAACCCCGAAAGGGTTAACATTATTCAAATATCCTATATCACTGTGAAAAATTCCTGTAAACACTTGCACATAATTGTATTAATCCATTAGCAAGTAAGACTAATCTAATACCATATCATTAAGTTTAGCATAATCCATTGTTGTCAAGTCTAGTTATAGAATCACACTAAATCCTATGATTACAGGCATTGATCCTGATATCAACCTATTATTAAATGACTTACATGACTCCAACAGCAACTGTAACTATTACACACCAGATCAAGCAAAGACATTACTCAGAGCCAACAATAACTTAACTATCTACAATTACAATGTTAGATCTTTGAGCAAACATTATGATGACCTCACAGCACTACTCCAATCCCTACAGACCAATATGTCAATCATCACACTCACTGAGACCTGGCTAAAGCCTGATACTACAGGTGTCTATGCCATCCCAGGTTACACAGCCATTCACAACTGTAGGACAGACCAGCGAGGGGGTGGAACAGCAATATATTATACAGATCAACTCGAATGTATCAAAAACTCTTGCACAAGGGATGAACATGGAGAATATATTATAGCTAAATTTAAATCAAAAGACCTGCAAAAACCCCTCACAGTGATAAACATCTACAGATTACCACAGTCAAACATCCACCACTTTAGTGAAAAACTAGGAAACCTGATAATCGATTCACGCCTTAAAAAATATCATTTGCTGCTCACAGGAGATTTCAACATAAATCTTCTACATGACCAGGACCCACAGGTAACTGAATTCACAAACACTATGAGCAACTGCTTGTTACTACCAACAATATCAAAACCTACAAGAATCTCTGAGAATAGTACCTCGTTACTAGACCACATCTGGACTAACACTATATCCCCTCTAAAATCAGGCATAATCACAGAAAACACCACAGACCACTACCCTACCTTTCTCATAACTAACCTAGGCATTTTGCCCCAAGAAATTGCAAAAGTTACCTTCAGACTACATAATGAGTCAGCTGTTAATAATTTTATATCAGCTATGACGAACATTGACTGGCTTAATGAATTAGAAACATATTCAGATACTAATGAATGCATCAAGAACTTTCTTAAAAAAACACACAACCTCTATAACAGACATTGCCCTAAAAAAACTAAACAGATCACAGCTAAGAGACTTAACAATCCCTGGCTAACACCCAGCATCCTTAAATCCATAAACAAGAGGCACCAATATGAAAAACAATACAGAAGGGGTCTAGTAACCAGAGAACAATCTAAACGCTACTCATCAATCCTTACTAGCCTGATAAGAAGGTCCCAAAAATTGTATTATGAGAACAGACTCCAGACCGAAAAAGGTGATATGAAAAAGACCTGGAAAACCCTATCTGCAATTCTAGGAAATAAAAAGATATCCACGAACAATACCATCAAATTATCAAAAACAGACGAACCCCTACTCTCACCAACTGAGACAGCAAACAGACTTAATGTTTTCTTCTCCACCATAGGAAAGAATCTAGCGAGTAAAATCCCAAGCTCGAACACTCGTCCAACAGACTACCTCACCAACACCTACCCAGATACACCATTCCTAGCTCCTACCAACTCAATTGAAGTCTCACTCATAATCAACACCCTTAAAAACAAAGCAGGAGACATAAACAGCTTATCACCCTTTATGTACAAAAAAGCTTCACATGTACTGTCACCAATTAAAGCAGCATTATTCAATAAATCCATTGAATCTTCTACCTTACCATCAATTCTCAAAATTGCTAGGGTCACCCCGATCCACAAAGGAGGTGACCAAACTGACTTGAATAATTATAGACCAATCTCAAATTTACCACTGCTTTCTAAAATCTTCGAAAAATTAATTCATAGACAGATCTATTCCTACCTCGTCTCACACAATGTACTCAACCCCTGTCAGTTTGGATTCAGGACTAACAAGGGGACAAACGATGCTATAACACACATGTTAGAGTTAATATATACACCACACTTGAGAAGAAAGAAGTCCTGCTGGGAATCTTCATAGACCTACGCAAAGCTTTTGATACAGTCGACCATGATTTATTGCTCACAAAATTAGTGCACTATGGTATTAGGGGGCACCCACTCAACTACCTAAAGTCGTACCTTAGCAACAGAAGCCAGTACGTGTACACAAATGGAGAGAACTCTTCCACACAACAAATTACAGTCGGAGTCCCTCAAGGAAGTGTCCTGGGGCCACTCCTATTCCTCATTTACATAAACGACCTACCGAATGCATCACAACTACTCAAACCCATATTATTTGCAGATGACACAACATATGTCTTCTCTCACTCAAATCCAGTCATACTGGCCAACACTGTTAATGCCGAATTACAGAAAATATCAACATGGATGAAGACAAATAAGCTTACTCTCAATACTGACAAGACCTACTTCATTCAGTTTGGAAACAAAGCTACAAATGTTCCACTTAACATAATGCTCAATGGTTCACCCATCACAAGACTCACAGAGGGAAAATTCCTAGGAATCCACCTTGACAGTAGTCTTAAATTCCAAACACACATACAACAAATTTCCAAGAAAATCTCAGACAGTAGGAATATTATCTAAGATACGCTATTATGTGCCACAACCAGCTCTCATTGCACTATATCATTCTCTAATCTACCCTTATCTCACCTATGGAATCTGTGCATGGAGCTCAACAACATTAAATCACCTTAGACCACTCATAACCCAGCAAAAGGCTGCAGTCAGGATGATAACAAATTCCCACTCTAGACAGCATACTCCACTTATATTCAAAACTTTAAAACTACTCACTGTAAAAAATATTCATACCTATTCATGTGCCTTCTACATAAATAAAACTCTACATGCTAATATCAACCCTCCGCTCAAAATTCTCCTCAACAACTTTAATAGGTCTCACGACCACGACACAAGACACAGATCACTATTTGACATACCCCGAGTCCATACTAACCAATGTAAAAATTCTATGCACATAAAGGGCCCAAGATTCTGGAATTCATTACCAGTAAATATTAAGTTAACCTTGTTGGTAAATCAATTCAAGACTCTTCTCAAAAATCACCTACTCACCCTATACTAAATACTCATACTATAAAATAAAATAAAATAAATAAATAAAATAAAATACTTTATTGAGACATTGTACAATTATATATGGTAGACTATAACAAACTTTCAAACCCAATGTTTATTTTACTTAAGATAATCTCAGTTTTATATTGTCATCCTCCTTAACACTTGTTGCAATTTCATATCATCATATTGTCATTTAAAATAGTATAGTATCATCATTTTGTTAATTTGAAATAAAATATATAACTAGAAGAAACTCAATAAATTTCTCTAGTATTGTTATTTTACTAGTACAGTGGACCCCTGAGTATCGTAATTAATCTGTTCCAGGAGCTAGTACTTAACACGAAGTTTTCAAAATTCGAACCATTATTTCCCATAAGAAATAATTTAAATACAATTAATCCGTTCCACAAAAAATTATTCACATATAAAATAATTAAAAACAATATATATATATACATTTACTTACCTTTATTGAAGAGTTGCAGGCATCTGGAAGATAGAGTAATGAGTAATGAAGGTCCTCCTGGGCATTTTCTTCCAAAACAGGCCTGTTTCATCACAATTAAACACTTGTTGGGGGAGGAATTCTTCAGCCTCTACGAAGGGAAATCCCCACTCCCTGCATGCCTGCTACACTCCTTGCATGCCTGCTACACTCCCTGCATGAATGCTACACTCCCTGCATGCCTGCTACACTCCCTGCATGCCTGCTACACTCCCTGCATGTCTGCTACACTCCATGCATGAAAGCTACACTCCCTGCATGCCTGCTAAACTCCCTGCATCAATGCTAAACTCCCTGCATCAATGCTAAACTCCCTGCGTGCCTGCTACACTCCCTGCATGCCTGCTACACTCCCTGCATGTCTGCTACACTCCCTGCATGAAAGCTACACTCCCTGCATGCCTGCTAAACTCCCTGCATCAATGCTAAACTCCCTGCATCAATGCTAAAGTCCCTGCATGCCTGCTACACTCCCTGCATGCCTGCTACACTCCCTGCATGCCTGCTAAACTCCCTGCATGCCTGCTAAACTCCCTGCATGAATGCTAAACTCCCTGCATGAATGCTAAACTCCCTGCATGAATGCTACACTCCCTGCATGCCTGCTACACTCCCTGCATGCCTGCTACACTCCCTGCATGTCTGCTACACTCCATGCATGAAAGCTACACTCCCTGCATGCCTGCTAAACTCCCTGCATCAATGCTAAACTCCCTGCATCAATGCTAAACTCCCTGCGTGCCTGCTACACTCCCTGCATGCCTGCTACACTCCCTGCATGTCTGCTACACTCCCTGCATGAAAGCTACACTCCCTGCATGCCTGCTAAACTCCCTGCATCAATGCTAAACTCCCTGCATCAATGCTAAACTCCCTGCATGCCTGCTACACTCCCTGCATGCCTGCTACACTCCCTGCATGCCTGCTAAACTCCCTGCATGCCTGCTAAACTCCCTGCATGAATGCTAAACTCCTGCATGAATGCTAAACTCCCTGCATGAATGCTACACTCCCTGCATGAATGCTACACTCCCTGCATGCCTGCTACACTCCCTGCATGTCTGCTACACTCCCTGCATGAAAGCTACACTCCCTGCATGCCTGCTAAACTCCCTAAATCAATGCTAAACTCCCTGCATCAATGCTAAACTCCCTGCATGCCTGCTACACTCCCTGCATGCCTGCTACACTCCCTGCATGCCTACTAAACTCCCTGCATGCCTGCTAAACTCCCTGCATGAATGCTAAACTCCCTGCATGAATGCTACACTCCCTGCATGCCTGCTACACTCCCTGCATGCCTGCTACACTCCCTGCATGCCTGCTACACTCCCTGCATGCCTGCTACACTCCCTGCATGTCTGCTACACTCCCTGCATGAAAGCTACACTCCCTGCATGAATGCTACACTCCCTGCATGCCTGCTACACTCCCTGCATGCCTGCTACACTCCCTGCATGAATGCTACACTCCCTGCATGAATGCTACACTCCCTCCATGAATGCTACCACAGGGGTGCCACTAGGAAGCTTCTTTGGACCCATGGTGACTTATTTCACAGTGACAATCACTAAAGCACCAAAAAAAACACCAAATGTAGTGTGAATGTTTGAAAGAGCGCGCTAGGTAATGTTCTCTCAATGGTAAACAATGCTTCACTGGCGGCGTCCTGCGTCCCGCGCAGGCGCGGAGCAGGCGGACAGGACTAATACGTTACAAAACACGAGCGGTTTTACGATTCTCGAAATCGTAAAAAGCTTACGAAACACGATGTTTACGAAGTAAGAACCTTACGAAACTCGGGGGTCCACTGTATAGCATCAACATATTGTAACTTGAAATAAAATATACAACTAGAATAAACTCAACCAATTTCTCTAGTATTGTCTTTTAATAGTATGTATAATCATGTTGTAATTTGAAATAATATATATAGCTAGAATAAACTCAATCAATTTCTCTAGTATTAAGTACTTAGTGAATAAGTCTTTAGAATAAGCTGCCCCTAATGCCATGGCATGCCAGTGGCTCTCCTTGCATTACATTTTTATAATTGTAACTACCAATAACTATGTATACTTGTAACTTGCATCGAAATAAAAATAATATTATAATAATATAATATTAATAATAATAAATATATTAATATAATATAATATTAATATATTATAGTTGTAGATGCGTGGAACAATCTTCCGAGTAGGGTGATAGAGTCTAGGACCTTGAGTAGCTTTAAAAAGAGATTGGACAAATATATGAGTGGGAGGGGCTGGTTTTGATTGGAGTCGTGAGTACGGGAGTAAATTCTTAGGTAGTGGTGGTTTTGATAAGGTCCTTCCTTGTATGAGCCAGTAGGCCTTCTGCAGTGTTCCTCCATTCTTATGTTCTTAATTTAGAAATTACAGAGGAACTTGGCACAAGCTACCACAAATCAATTACCTTTAGCATTGAATGGAAGTATTATAGTAGGGATAACTCAGTAACGGTCCCAGATTTTCGCTTAGCAGATTACAATGGACTTAGAGAACACTTATCATCTGTGGACTGGGGTAATGAAGAGAGCTATCAATATGACAGTTTTCTGAACACTATGCATGCTGCCCAAAGAACATTTATCCCATATAAAGAAATTAGATCAAATAGAAATAACCCAAAATGGATGAATAACAGGCTCAAATATCTTTTAGGGCAGAAGAAAGGAATTTATAGGTGCATAAAAAGAGGTGAGGGTCATCTTATAAATCAGTATACTGACATTAAGAGGGACGTTAAAAAGGGGATAAGAAAAGCTAAATGGGACTACGAAATTGAAGTTGCTAGGGATTCGAAAACTAACCCAAAAAGTTTTTTCCGGGTGTATAGAACAAAAGTTAGGGATAAGATAGGTCCCCTTAAAAATAATTATAGGTATCTTACTGACAAAGAGAATGAAATGTGCTCTATTTTTAATAATTATTTTCTCTCGGTTTTCACTCAGGAAGACACTAATAACATCCCAATAATAAGGTTTTTTTAGTGGGCCTGTAGAAGATAAATTATGTAGTATCATAGTTACTAGCGAAATGGTTATCAAACAGATAGACCGTTTGAAGCAAAATAAATCGCCCAGTCCTGATGAGCTTTTTTCAAGGGTTCTTAAGGAATGCAAAATGGAGCTCTGTGAACCCCTAACTAACATTTTTAATTTATCTCTTCAAACAGGTGTGGTGTCTGATATTTGGAAGATGGCTAATGCAATTCCTATTTTTAAAGCAGGGGACAAGTCGTTACCGTCAAATTACCGCCCAATACGTCTAACCTCAATTGTAGGCAAATTACTAAGAATACAGTGGTCCCTCGGTTTTCGCCGAAAATTCGTTCCAGAATGCTGCTCAAGTGCCATTACCGAACGAATTTACTTCCTTAAGAAATAATGTCACGTAGGTTAGTCTATTTCAGACCACCAAAAATACACTTGCAACAGCACTTACGAAAATACACTTACATAAATGTTCGAGTTTGGAGATGCACGAAAACCGAGGGACCACTGTATAAGAACCCATCTCGATAGGCATAATTTGATTAATGATACTCAACATGGATTCACCAGGGGCTGTTCCTGCCTAACTAATTTATTAACTTTTTTCAGTAAGGCTTTTGAGGCCGTTGATCATGATAAAGAATTCAATATTGTTTATTTGGATTTTAGTAAGGCTTTCTTATGTTCTTACCACATCAGAGACTGTTAACCCTTTGGGGGCCGGTGCCATACTAGTACGTTTTACGAGCAGGGGTTGGTGCCGTACTAGTACACGTAAATTCTAGCGGCTTCAAATTGAGTGGGAAACGGCTGGTAGCCCTACATATGAAAGAATGGGTCTATGTGGTCAGTGTGCACAGTATAAAAAAAAATCCTGCACCACACACAGCATAATGAGAGAAAAAAAAACTCCAACCGTTTTTTTTGTTTAAAACAGCCACTTTGCAGTCTATTTTCGTATGGTATTTATTGATGTATTCTCGTTTTCTTGGTCTCATTTGACAGAATGGAAGATATATTACAGAAATAGAGATGATTTTTATTGGTTTGACAATGACAAGTACCTTGAAATTGAGCTCAAATTAGCGAAAATGTTCGATTTTTGACAATGTTCAAGAGTAAACAAATCACAACATGCGTCCAATATACATCAACTGGCGAGTCTAATATTCATGCACAAGTGCTCTGATATTATTTATACATACCATTTATACAATGATGCAGTTGTATACATAACAGTAAATCTTCTATTTTTTGTGAGAATAAAAATTCAAAATGAAAAGCAAAAGTAATGTAAGAGGGGCCTGGAGACGTGACTAATGAACAGAGAAGATGTTATTTTAGTGCCAGGAATGTCTGCCTTGTTTATTCTGGACCCTATTTTGAAATTGGCATCGTTTGAAATTTGTGTGAAATTGGCTAAATTGCCATTTTCTGACCACTATTTTGGGTAGTTGAAATTGGTAAATAGGCAGTTTCTTGTACTCAATCAATAGAAGAAATGGAGTTCTAGCGAAATAGCTATAATTTTAGTAGACTGATACATTGGAATGTGCCGAAAATAGGGTTCAAATTGGGCGAAATCGCCGATGCGTATATGTCATCAATACCGCTAACTTTGCGAAAGCATAATTCCATTAGTTTTCGATCAAATTTCATAATTTTGGTGGCATTATGATCGGAAAAAGATTATAAGAATTTTTTTTTTTTTTTCCAAAAAAATTTCGACCCCAAGAACAGGTTTCCGAGAAGGCCTGTTGACCCCCAAAGGGTTAAAGAAAGTGGCTGCTCATGGCATTGGGGAAAAAGTGTTGTCATGGATCGAGTCATGGCTCACCAATAGGAAGCAGAGGGTGTGCATAAATGGGGTTAAATTTGAGTGGGGATCTGTAACAAGTGGCATTCCACAGGGATCGGTTTTGGGTCCGTTGTTATTTATAATATATATAAATGACCTTGATGAGGGAATTACTAGTGATATAAGCAAATTCGCCGATGACACGAAGATAGGATAATCGATTCAGAAGTAGATGTCACGGAACTTCAGGAGGATTTAGACAAACTCAATTCCTGGTCAGAAAAGTGGCAGATGCAGTTCAATGTAGATAAATGCAAAGTTCTGAAGCTTGGGAATATTCATAACCCTAGCACCTACCAGCTTAATAATGTTGAACTCAGCCGTACAGAATGCGAAAAGGATTTGGGGGTTATGGTAAGCAGCAACCTCAAACCAAGTCAGCAATGCCAAAGCGTAAAAAATAAGGCAAATAGATTACTTGGATTTAAATCAAGAAGTGTAAGTAACAGAAGTCCAGCGGTTATACTACAGCTATATACATCATTAGTAAGGCCTCACCTAGATTACGCAGCTCATTTCTTGTCTCCATTTTACAGAATGGATATAAATTCATTAGAAAACATTCAACGGTGAATGACAAAGTTAATTCATAGCATTAGAAATCTTCCGTATGAAGAAAGATTGAAGACCCTTAAATTACATTCACTTGTAAGACGAAGAATGAGGGGAGACATGATCGAGGTATATAAGTGGAAGATAGGTATTAATAAAGGGGATATAAATAAGGTCTTGAGGATATCTCTCCAAGAGAGAACCCACAATAATGGATTCAAATTGGATAAGTTTAGATTTAGAAAGGATATAGGAAAATATTGGTTTGGTAATAGGGTAGTTGATGAGTGGAACAGTCTGCCTAGTAGGGTTATTGAAGCTGGACCTTGGGTAGTTTCAAATTTAGGTTGGATAAATACATGAGTGAGAGGGGTTGGATTTGAGTGGGACTCTCATATGAGTTAATTGAATCATCAAAGCTTATTTCTTGGGTAGAATTGAAAATTAGGTTGGGCAATTATTCTGTTAGTGGAAATAAATGGTATAAAATACCGACACAATGGAAAAATAAACACATAAGCAGTATAATGTGATCCTTTATTGACAACGTTTCGCCCACGCAGTGGGCTTTATCGAGTCACAGACAGTTCTGTCTGTGACTCGATAAAGCCCACTGCGTGGGCGAAACGTTGTCAATAAAGGATCACATTATACTGCTTATGTGTTTATTTTTCCATTCTGTTAGTGGGATGGATTGTGAAGGACCTGCCTAGTATGGGCCAACAGGCCTGCTGCAGTGTTACTCCTTTCTTATGTTCTTATGTTCAATACATGTATGTATTTTACGATGTTTTCATGTGTTTTATGATTGTTCATGGTTCAATAGGTTAAGTAAGCAGTATTGTTAGGCTAAGTAAATGCTATTATTATATTTCCCTACAATATATTTGTGCACCAAACATTTGCGAATTTTCAACATTCACGAGGCTCTTGATCCCCTAACCCTGGAAAAATAAACACATAAGCATTGTGTCATTGTGTCGGTATTTTATACCATTTATTTCCATCCCCTAACCCTTGCGAATGTGGAGGGAGACCTGTAGTATTTACTGTAAGAAGTCAGGTGTGGTAGGTATGGTAGCCCTCTTGGCCACCCCACCTGCACATACTATACTACGATGCTTAACCCTTTGGGGGTCGACAGGCCTTCTCAGGAAAGTGTTCCTGGGGTCGAAAATTTTTTGGAAAAAAAAAAATTATTATTTTCTTATGAAATGATAGAAAATGTTTTTCCGATCATAACGCCACCAAAATTATGAAATTTGATCGAAAACTAACGGAATTATGCTTTCGCGAAGTTAGCGGCAGCCATGACACTTACGCATCGGCGATTTTGCCCATTTTGAGCTCATTTTCGACAAATTTCAATGTTTCAGTCTCCTAAAATTATAGCTATTTCGCTAGAACTCCATTTCTTCTATAGATTGAGTACAAGAAACCGCCTATTTACCAATTTCATCTACCCAAAATAGTGGTCAGAAAATGGCAATTTTCTAATTTCACACAAATTTCAAACGATGCCAATTTCAAAATAGGGTCCAGAGTAAACAAGGCAGACATTCCTGGCACTAAAATAACATGTTCTCTGTTCATTAGTCACGTCTCCAGGCCCCTATTCCATTACTTTTGCTTTTCATTTTGAATTTTTATTCTCACAAAAAATAGAAGATTTACTGTTATGTATACAACTGCATCATTGTAAAAATGGTATAAATAATATCAGAGCACTTGTACATGAATATAAGACTCGCCAGTTGCTGTGTATTGAGGCATGGTGTGATTTGTTTACTCTTCAACATCGCAAAAATCGAACATTTTCGCTACTTTGAGCTCAATTTCAAGGTACTTGTCATTGTCATACCAATCAAAATCATCTCTATTTCTGTAATATATCTTCCATCCTATCAAATGAGACCAAGAAAACGAGAATTCATCAATAAATACCATACGAAAATCGACTGCAAAGTCGCTGTTTTAATCGAAAAAAACGGTCAGAGTTTTTTTTCTCTCATTATGCAGTGTGTACTGCAGGATTTTTTTTATACTGCGCACACTGACCACACAGACCCATTCTTTCATATGTATGCCTACCAGACGTTTTCTGCTTAAATTGAGGCCGCTAGAATTTGGGCGTACTAGTACGGCACCAACCCCTGCTCGTAAAACGTACTAGTACGGCACCGACCCCCAAAGGGTTAAACCACCCTACAGTGATACAATACATATACAGTACACTCATTACTTACCTTAAAATATTTGTAGTCTTAATGGCCTTAATGTAGGGTGAGAGGTGAAAAGTATTTATTTGTAGAAAGTCGTTTGGGAAGTGTGGATAGCCAGCAAGGCAGCCCTCCTCCCCACCCCACCCACACGTAATGTAAACAAACCAGGCGAACGTGTCTGGTTTTCGTCCTACAAGTAGCCTGGCTACCACAAGTCCTACAAGTAGCCTGGCTACCACAAGTCCTACAAGTAGCCTGGCTACCACAAGTCCTACAAGTAGCCTGGCTACCGTGAATGAATGGTTCAGAGAACCGACGAGTTGGTAAATTAGACACATATGCAACACTTGGATATCTTTATCAATAAAGATATCCAAGTGTTGCATATGTGTCTAATTTACTAGCCTGGCTACCACAAGTCCTACAAGTAGCCTGGCTACCACAAGTCCTACAAGTAGCCTGGCAAAAAAATTGTACTATGAGAACAGATTACATAACTTAAAAGGTGATATAAAAAAGACCTGGAAAACCCTATCTGAAATTCTAGGAACTAAAAAGATATCCACAAACAGAACAATCAAGCTAACAAAACCAGATGAACCCCTACTCCCACCTATTGATACAGCAAACAAACTCAATGATTTCTTCTCCACCATAGGTAAAAAGCTGGCAAGCAAAATCCCAAGTTCAAACACTCCACCTAACGACTATCTCACTGGCACCTATCCGAACACACTATTCCTAGCCCCGACCAACCCAGTAAAAGTTTCATTTATAATCAACACATTATAAAACAAAGCAGGTGACTTAAATAACTACCACCTTTTATATACAAAAAAGCCTCTCAAGTTCTCTCACCAATTATTGCAACACTCTATAACAAATCCATCGAATCCTCTACCTTCCCATCAATACTCAAAATAGCGAGGGTCACCCCATACATAAAGGAGCAGATCAAACAGACCTGAATAACTACAGGCCGATATCTAACTTACCCCTTCTCTCCAAAATCTTTGAAAAATTAATTCATAGACAAATATATTCCTACCTCACCTCCAACAACGTACTCAACCACTGTCAATTTGGATTCAGGCCTAATAAAAACACAAATGATGCCATTATACACATGTTAGAAATAATTTACACCGCTCTTGAGAAAAAAGAAATCCCAGTGGGAATCTTCATTGATTTACGTAAAGCTTTTGATACAGTTGACCATGATCTGTTACACCTAAAATTATCACACTATGGTATAAGAGGACACTCCCTCAGCTACCTAAAATCATACCTTAGCAAGAGAAACCAATATGTGTACACAAATGGAGCTAGCTCTACCTGCAAACTATTACAGTAGGTGTCCCACAGGGAAGTGTTCTTGGCCCACTTTCTTCTCATTTACATTAACGACCTACCAAATGCATCTCAACTACTCAAACCCATACTATTTGCAGATGACACTACATACGTTATCTCGCACCCAAGCCCAGACATACTAGCCAACACTGTAAATACTGAATTGCAGAAAATATCTACCTGGATGATGACCAACAATTCTTAGGAATCCATCTTGACAGTGGCCTCAAATTTCAGACACATATGCAACAAATTTCCAAGAAAGTCTCAAAGACCGTGGGAATACTATCCAAGATACGGTACTATGTTCCACAACCAGCTCTCCTTACCCTATATCACTCACTCATTTATCCCTACCTCACCTATGGAATCTGTGCATGGGGCTCTACATCAATAACTCATCTCAGACCACTAATAACACAACAAAAGGCAGCAGTTAGAATGATAACACATTCACACTCCAGACAACATACTCCACCAATATTCAAAAACCTAAACTTACTCACCATACAAGACATCCATACTTTTTACTGTGCCTGTTACATACATAGAACACTCTATGCAAATATTAACCCACCACTCAAACTCCTTACCAATTTTAATAGGACACATGACCATAACACTAGACACAGATCACTCCTCGATGTTCCCCGTGTCCATTTAACACTATGTAAAAACTCAATGCATATAAAGGCACGAAAATTTGGAATTCATTACCTGTCATTGCCAAAGAAACCCTGCCTGTACCCCAATTCAAAACAATGCTAAAAAACCACCTTCTCACCCAAACCTAAATGCTCAATATCAAACATTCCCAACAAAGTAGAATAATCACTTAAGTGTAAAAAACTTACTAATCACTTAACCCTTAAACTGTCCACACGTAGATATACGTTCACTCGCGAAAGTGACCGAACGTATATCTACGTTTTATTTTACATTCGTTCAAATTTAGCGCAATAGGCCTGAGTCGCCTAGACATGAGAGAATGGGTCTGTGCCCTCAGTGTGCGCAGTATGAAAAAATCGGGACACCAGGTACCGCATGGTAGCCCCAGTTAGTTTCAGCTCCATCTTGGGTCAACATCATGGCACACCCCCGTGATTCACTCACGCCTCGTCGTATTAGCACTCTACTATTCTCGGAAAGTGATAGAGAACGCGAGCTTAGTGGATTTGACAGTGATATAGCCACTAATTCAAATTCAAATTCAATTTCAAATCCTTTATTTCATGTAATACAAGGTGGGGGGTACTTATAGTTATACATTAAAGTTGATATTACAAGATGGCCAATAATATGCCTAGGTATGCCTAGGCTTTTCAGGCAGTCTTATGATAGGTCTTACTCAATAGCTATACAATGGATATACAGATTGTAAGGTTAGGTTTACAAAATTTAGGTACTGGAATTTAAACATTGAGAATTTAACAATTAGTATAAAAAGTTAGCAATTAGTTTATATATTAATGATAAAGGTGATATATTGGCATAATATAGATTCTATATTGGAGTATCTTAGGCAAACTTATGACTAGCTTAAGTATTATGGAGCAATAGTTGTATTAGAATTTTGGTTGGAACTGTGCAAATTAAGGGGAATCACAGATATCAATAAGTGTAT
>WNWK01042607.1:0-15903 GCA_009830355.1 Cherax destructor | reverse complement strand
GAACCCACAAATTCATGAGCTGCCTAATTCACAGAATTCAGTTAACTAAATTTTTCAAGGCGTCCTTTTATGCTGGAAAGGGATCTTGATTAAAGGGAAATTTTATGTTTCCCTTTCCCTTTCCCTTGGAAAAAACCTCTTTCCCCTATTCCCCAGGTTTATGACCCTGTGGATTTAGTGACCCATGTTAAATAATTTATAATTATTATAGATTATCTACTTTTTTTACTACTGAGTAACCAGTGAATAGATTTAACCATTCACAAGTTTTTGTGGTCCCCATTTTTTGGGGTTTATTATAACTGAAAACCCAAAAATTTTATTAAATGTTTAATTGCTTTACAATACCCAAGTCTTTTTCTTTATTTTTTTTAAGGTCCCAAATTTAACCTTTAAAGAGGGTTGAGGCCCTCTCCCCAAACTTTTCTCAGGGTCAAAAAATTTAAAAAAAAAAAAAAAAAAAAAAAATTTTTTTCTTATGAAATGATAAGAGACTTTTTTTCCGTCATGACCCCAAAATTAAAAATTTGATGGAAAAATAACGGAATTATTTCTTGGGAGTTGGGTGGCGAAATTTACCATGGGGATTTTCCCCTTTTTGGGGCCTTTTTTTGAAAATTTCCCAATGTTTCAGTCTACAAAATTATAGCTTTTCGCTAGAATTCTATTTTTCTATCAATTGAGTATAAAACCCCCAATTTATTATTTCAACCCCCAATAAGGTGGTCAGAAATTAGAAATTTTGGGCCCAAATTTCCCCAACACATTTAAAAAGATACCAATTTCAAAATGGCCCAGAATAAGGGAATGACATTCCTGGCACTCAAATAACTTTTTATCTGTTCTTAGCCCGTCCCCAGGCTCCTCTTAAAACTTTTGCTTTCCTTTTTAAATTTTTTATTCTCAAAAAAAAATAGAAATTTACTGTTATTTTCCTTTTGTAAAAGGTATAAATAATATTAGCGCATTGTGCAAAAAAATTTGACAGATTGATGTGTATTGGACGCATGGCGTGTTTTTTTCCTTTAACATGCAAAATGTTTTCGCTACTATGCGCTCAGTTTCAAAGGGATTTTTCATCGAAAAAAAAAAAAATCATCACTATTTCTGTCCCTATCTTCCCTTTATCAAATGAGAAAAAAAAAAACCCAAAAAACAAATAAAAAATACAAAATACACTGGGAGCTGAAACCAAAAACAGGGGGAGTTGTTTTTTTCTCATTAACACTGTGTTGGTTTTTTTATATTTATCCCATCAGACCCATTCTTTCATATTGATGAGCTTTCTTCCACCAGATTTGAAGGTGCTAGAATTTATAGTACAATCGTGACCGCCCCTGGCTGCAATGACATACTAGTACATGACCGACCCTAAAGGGTTAAAATATTTTAATGGATATGTCCTCAAAACAAAAAAACGATCCTAAATCTGAAACACAATTTACATGAGCACAATTTTGTATTATTTGCAGGTTCAAGTTATGCAGCCCCCTGAATCAGAGTTAAACTGTAATGTATTACGAAAAAAAAAAAGCTCAATTTAAAACCTAAATTCCCCCCCCACCTTCCCCCAAGGAAAATTTTGCAAATATTTTTGCAAATTATTAACAGGCAAGGCAAAAAAAAGTGGGGCCCCATTATCGGCAGATTGGTTCCCAGGCTACCGTCAAAAAGGGAAATTTGCTGTAAAGGGGAACACCTTTTTCCACTTATAAATGCATATAAATACAGTGGACCCCGGCTAACGAACCCCCCGGAAATCATACAATTATGTAAGTATAATATTGTAAGTGCTGGGGGAAAGTGTATTTTGGTCGAAATGGACTAACCTCGTTTTTTTTAAAATAAATTGTTCGGTTTGGCCCCCTTAGCAGGCCGGGAATAATTTTTTTTCCGGGGGCCCACTGTACTAGATAAGTTTACATATTTAAATTAGCAACAGAACTATGTATTAAAAAACAATACAAAAAAAAAACACATACAGTACATTTTTACTTACCTTAAAAAATTTGTAGTCCCAATGTAGGGGAGAGGTCAGTAAAAAGATAAAAGAAAATACAAAAAAGAATGAATAAATGAGGCCAAAAATGCGGAGTATATAAACAGATGAATACGTCTGGTTTTGGTTCGGTTTATTCAGGTAGTATAAAAAATACAGTTACATAGATTACTTTATTATTATAAAGGGCCTCGGTTTTTTTTGCCCCGGTTTTCAAATTGGTTTTGACAACTCTTTGCCAAAAATTTTTCCCAGTTTTCGTTCATCACTTCTGTTTTCGTCGGTCCCGCCGAAGTGCCCCCTTCCCGCCCCACAAAAGCATCCCACCGTTCTGAGTTAGTCTGGCTTTGTTTCTCAGTAGCATTACACGGGCGTTCATTCTAAACTTTTTAATAATCCATTGTTTTGTGCTTTTTTATAAAGTGCAACTTTTAACCCCTAAATGGCCCAAATGTGTATATACGTTTTTTCTGCCCCAAACGTATTTTTGTTTTTTCCCTGCCTCAAATTTTGGGACGTTTGGCCCTGAGATGTGGCACATAGAATGGGTCTCAACCCCGGTGCCCCATATTAAAAAATCTGGGACCACTTAGTACCTTGGGGGCCCCCAGTTAAATTGAGCGCCATAGAGCAAACCCCCAAAAAACCCAAAAATTAACGATGTCATGTCATTTCCCCCCTTTGAAGTGGAAAGTGATGTCGGCAGGTGGGCCACCCTGGCTGGTCAGCTGGGTACCTGATTGGCTGTCTATCTTGTCTGTCTGTATCTATCTGTCTCTGTCTCTATCTCACTGGAACACTACGTAAATACAATTATACCTATGTACCTGCCGGGCCCCTTTGGAAGCCCCGCCGGATGTGGGGAACCCCGAATAAACAACCCCAAAGTAAATTACCTAGGATAACTCAAAAATCCAGACAAAGTGTTATACTGTGCTTGTGATCTGTAAAAAAATTTGTTCAGAGCAACAGACAGAAAGGAAAGCCCCACCACAGACAGACAGACAGATACGGTTTGGGAACAAATAAAGGGGAAACGGGAAGCGTCAAATTTATCACTGTAATTACTGGGCTGATAAGAGATAAGACTACCCCCACCCCCCATCAAATGTCCCCCTCATCATTAGTGGGGACGATAAAAAGGCAGCAACACAAATCTTCTAATGCTTCAAAGGAACTTTTTTTTATTATTATGCACTATCATTATTATTATTATTATTACTATCATTATTTTTTTTTTGACTATCATTATTATTATTAAATACAATTTCAGTACCTAATATTACTGTCAGAAAAAAAGATTGGTTAGAAATCCAAGAATCTATAAATTGAAATTATCAGAACATAAAAATTATATAAAAAAAAAAAAAAAAAAGTAACAAAAATTCAAGTGGGGACTCCTGTTGCTGTGGGGTAAAATCATTAAATTCTCCCTCACATCTCGGAATACTGCCCCAAAAAATTTTTATCCTATAACATTTAAAAAAAAGGGCTTTTTATTTCTAAAATTTTTTTTTTTAAAAAATTTTGGGGACGGGGGTAAAGTATATCTTTTGGACCGTTTGGGGTTAAAATGCCACCATGGGGCAAAAAAAGTTCAGTGTCAGCCCTTTGAAAAAAAAAAGAATTAAAGAGAAGGAAGAAGGGGGGGAAAATGTGCCTTCTTCAGTGATTAAAGATGTGAAAGTGGGCGAGTTGCAGTTTTGTGGAGAAATATCCCCAAAAAAGCTGTTGAAAACCGTGTCTGCAACATTTTAATGACAATCTTTGTCCCAGGAAATCTTAAAGAGCGCCAGAAACAGACCCTCTGGACAGATTTTTGTCGACAGGGGTCTGATAAAAACAAAGAAGGGAATCTCCTTGGGACTTGTTTAAGTTTTTGAAGGGGGGTCCTTCCCCCAAAAATCTCTCCTCCTCCCTCTTCCCTCTTATCGTCCCTTTCACCAACAAAGGGCTTCAATAAAAATAAAGGTTTTAAAAGTTCATTTTTCCATTTCATTAGTCCTTTATATTTTTTCCATTGTTTTCTGTATGTAAAACTATGTTATTCTCAATAAAATGTATTTTTTTTAAATTTTGGGGGCTGAATGGATTAATTAATTTCAACTTATAAATATTGCTTTTTTTCAGACTTTCGAAAAAATTAATGCGAAAAACCAAAGTTCCACTGAATAAAAAAGGGTAAACCTACAAGGGGCATACGTGCAGCATGATTTTTACATAGCAGCACATGTGTAGAGAACCTAGGATAATCCAAAAAATTCAGCGACTTATCTACTCTGGGGGATAAGTCATTTTTCCCATTTTTTGGGGGTTTCCGGTTCTCTAACTGCTATGAAAAAATGTAACTGTATTTGTGTATACCTGAATAAACCTTCCCCTTCTTTTAACCAAAACCAGACATTTGCTGTTTGTTTTTTACACTCACGTCTCCCTCTCTCATTTACTCATTCTCTCTCTTTTCGTTTATTTGTTTTATCGTTTCTGCCCCACCCTACATTAAGACTACAAATATTTTAAGGTAAGTAATAGTGAACTATATATCATTTCCGCTCTGGGACACTTAAATGTCTGTTTATTATGAGTGGAGGGGGTGGGGTGGCCTGGCTGGCTACCAAACCTTCCCACCCTGATTTCCCTATTTCCTGACTTATATGTTTGTATTATACCATAATACAAACACTTTAATGTCAAGTTTCTCCACGATGGTACAGTAGAATAAATAAGAAAACACTCCCATTCTCTGAACACCTTTTTTAGATAAATATTCTGGGGAAAGGGCATAAAAAAGGGAAAAATTTTTCCCTTCCCCATAATATTATTGTGTACATTTTTTCCCGTTGAACTGGGTGATTATTATTTATTATTATCATTATTAATATGGTGTGAAGACTAAAAACACTCTTAGTGTTTTTAATGTACCTGCATGCCAGCACAGTTTTAAGTTTATTTAGGTACATGTACAAAAGTCAGTGGACCCCTGAGTTCGGTCACCTGAAATCGAACAATTATGTAATTTTAATATTGTAATTTTTTGATGTTTTTTTGGGGGGGTTGAAAGGACTAATCAAATTTTAAATTTTCCTTTAAAAAGGGAACAAATTCCAGTAATGGCACTTGAACAGCCTTCTGGAATAAATTTTGACCAACGGGGGCCCCTTATAATTATCAGAGTAATAGTGCATTTAGCACGAATTATGTGCCGTTTTGGGGTTCAATTGAAGAAGGGCACTTTTTATCTAACAATAAAAAATTTTATTACACAGTTCGGGAGGGTAAAAAAAAAATTTAGCCCAGGTCCCTTTACAAACCATCCCCCTAAAGAAAATATTGGCCCAATCAAATTTCAATTCCCAACAATAAAAATTAAATTTTATTCATGTAATACGAAGGAAAGTAGTTTGTTGGATTATGTTTGGGGATAAAAAGGGTTTATGGGTAGGCTTCAGGATGTACATGTTTTAGAGGGGGAATGGATATTGGGTCATTATTTGGGTTTTCTAATTAGAGTAAAAGGTAATGGGGCAAAAGAACAGGCAACAAAGTAAGAGGTAAAGTGTTTAAAATAAGGGAGGAGGAAGTTAGGGTGGTAAGCAACTATTGGCAGAAAGGTGGGCTAGTCCAGTATGGTATGGGGGTGTTGAAAGAGTTGGGAAGTTTTAAAAAAGCAGTTTTGAATGTGGGGCAAGTTTTTGGCTATAGGGGGGGTGGGGGGGAAAAGAGGAGTAGTGGGGAATGAAGAAGTAAAGGGTGTGATAAAAAAGGGAAAAAAGGGATTATGGGGGTTTTACAACACAAATTGTTTTTGAAGAGCAGAATATGGAGGTAAAAAAAAGGGGAAAGAGTGGTGGGGGAAATGCAAAAAAGAGCAGATGAAAAAATGGGAGGCTCTTAAGAAATTTTTCTGAAAACAAGAAATTTTTTTTGGGGATAAACAAGGGAAAAAACCCAGGGGAAAGAATGGTTTTTCAGTTAAAAAAAGAGTAGGGGGTTAGTAGATGGGGGGGAGGGATTGGGAATGGGGGAAAATTTTGAGGGAAATTTAAATGTCGATGAAAAAAAAGGCGGTAATTTTTGGCCAGGGAGGTACAACCGTTTAGGGGTGAAGAAGGCAGGATGTGAGTGTGGGGGAGGTGGGGGCATTATGTAGAATGAAAGGGGTAAGCAGCTGGAAATAGAGATCATGACAGAAATGTTAAAAGCAGGGGGGTATAGTGCTGGGGGTTGTATTTTTTTTTCCCTTTAACTGTCCAAAACGTGATAAGTTTTTAGTGTACTCTCCGAACGTAGATCAACGTTTTATTTTTCATTCCTTCAAATTTGTGCAAACCATCGCCTAGACATGAGAGAATGGGTTCGCCCCCAGTTGGCAGTAAAAAAATCTGGGACCACTTAGTACCTTGTGGGAGCACTAGTTCAATTATAGCTAGGCAAATAATGTGGCAAACACCATGGATTCATGATGTATGGCTTAACACCCCCTTATAAGGGAAAGTAAAAATAGGTTCGATAAATACAGTGGCTGTGGGTGGGTGTGATTTGGGACCGACAAACTTGTGCTACTAGGTCGATGCTGTGCCCCTTTCCCCAGGGTTGACCTCGGGTGGGTCATTGTCAAAGCTGGGGGGTGACTGGATCCCTTGATGGGCCAGTAGGCCTTCCAGTTTTCCCTTTTTTTATGTTCTTATTTTCCAGGCTGGCTTTGGCTGTCTCGTTTATATCTTTATATCTGTCCATATCTCTGTATGTCATATCTCTTCTATCATATATCTGTAATTCTCCCCCTCTCTCCCCCACTTTACACATAAGTACAGTTATTATACATAGTGTAAATTACCTAGGAAAACCCCAAAAAATTCCCAGGCAAAGTCCTATACAATGTTTGATTAAGCAAAATCCATGACGGAAGAATACGCATTGTCACTTCTGTGGTTAAACCTTTGGGCTTACGAGCCACACTCAGACAGAAAACGAGGAAAAGCACCACACACCCGGCGAGGGAAAGCCCCAGGCGGGCGGAAAAGCAGATGCAGATGCAGACAGACAGATAGACAGTGGAAACAAGGAGAGGTTCCCTGCCCCCATTCTCAATTCATTGGGCTGTCAGTGTTATCTGACACTTGTCATAACACCATTCTTAAAGGAGTTTCATATACCAGGCACAAAGAGACAGAAAGCAGATAAGTGACTAGACAGATGATAGAAACACAGATAGACAGATGATAGACAGATAGATAGACAAACAGATAGATAGACAGATAGATAGACAAACAGATAGATAGACAGATAGTAAAGACAGATAGATAGACAGACAGTCAGACAGTGAAAACAAAGAAAGGGTTCCTTGCACACATTCATTCATCAATTTTGCCTTTGTAGTTATCTGACAATTGTCATAACACCATTCTTAAAGGGGTTTTCTTTCTCCGGGATTCTAAAACATTGCTGGGATCTATAAATACTTTGTATATATTTATAGAAAAAGAAAATGCCCAAGGCAGGTGAAATTGTTCACCTGTTGGTGTCATTGTGACTATTGAGTACTTTTTCAGTCCCAAAATATTTAAGAACAAAGATTGGCTATGAAATCCAAATATTTTAAATTTAATTTCCAGAACATAAAAATTTATAAATTTAAATAAAAAATAGAAAAAAATACATGGCATTACTTCCAAGCGGAGGGCTTGTTGTTGGCCCGGGGACATCCAGCACCAACATGTCGGGCTTATATCTTGGGAATACTTAAAAAATTTTTTTTTTTCCCATCCTGTTTATAAAAATTCTTATTTTAAAAATTTTTTTTTTTTTTTTCAAAATTTGGGGCAGTGCGCAGTGAAAGAGATTACGTGTGGCAGTTTGGGTTTAAATATATGAAAAAAGGGGAAAGGGATCTAGGGGTTGGCAGAGAGCATGTTGTTCCTTTATATAAAGGGGAAGGGGGTAAAAAAGAGTGTAAAAATTATAGGGGAATAAGTTTACTGGTATACCAGGTAAAGTGTTTGGGAGGGGTTTTTATTGAAAAAATTGAGGTAAAAGGTGGGGTTTGGGTGAGCAAGGAGGCTTTAAATGAGTGGGGGTTTTAGATCAAGTGTTTACAGGAAGCATATATGTGAACAGTATTTAATAAAGGTAAAAAGTTTTTTGCATTTATGGTTTAGAAAAGGCATAGTAAGGGGGATAGGGGTGTGGCAATGTATGGAATGGTATAAATTACTGAAGGCTGTAAAAAGTTTTTTTGAGGGTATTGAAGGGGAGGGTTTGGGGGTGTGGAGAGGGAGTTCTTCCCCGGGAAAAATAGGTCTTAGACAGGGATGTATTTACCATGGTTGTTTAATATATTTATAGATGGGGTTGTAAAAAAATAAATGCTAGGGGTTTGGGGGAGGGATGGGGTTAAAAATAATTAAAGGCAAAAAGGGAGTTAAATTACTTTTTTCTGATGATACTGTTTATGGTAGCTTCTAAAAAAAAGTTGGAAAGGGTTTGTGGCGGTTTTGGGGTTGTGTGGTAGAAAATTTAAAATGAACATGATAAAGTAAGGGATGAGGGGATCAAACATTTTTAAAAAAAGAAAAAATTTGGTTCACTTTGGGGAGAGGGATTATGGAAAAGTAAATGTTTTCAGATATTTGGTAGTTGATGTTTAGCAGATGGGTTTATGAATGATGAGGTTAACCAAGAATTGATGAAGGAAAAAAGGTGAGTGGTGCGTTGAGGTACTGTGGAACAAAACTTATCCATGGAGCAAAAAAGGAATGTACAAAATTAGAGTACCAACACTCTTATATGGGTGTGAAGCATGGGTTCTGTACAGGGGGGCGGGAGGCAGTGGAAGCCCCGTCAAAGGGGCAATGTGGGGTTAAAAATTTTTAAAGAAAATTCGGAATGTGGAAATTAGGAAAAGGTTGGAGTTACTTATTTGTCAGGGGGGCTGAAGAGGGGTTGTTGAGGGGGTTTTGGGTCATTTGAGAAATGGATAAAAGTAGAATTATTTGGGAACGCATAAATCTTAGGGAAAGGAAGGGGGGTGGAGTCATCCTAGAAAAGGTTGGAGGGGGGGGGAAAAGGGGGTTTTTGTGGGGGGGGGGGCGGATTTAGCAAGTATGTGTAGTGTTTAGATAGGGTAATGGAGAGAGGTTTTTTGGGACATGGGGGGGGGAGCGGGTAATTTTTTGGGAAGGGATTCAGGAAACCATTATTGTTTTATTGGACTAGAGCCCCAAAAGGGGAATACAATCCCTTTTAAAGGAGTGTGGGATAGTACACTGGGGGGGACTTTCTCGCTGTCGTATCTGACGCCTCTGCAAAGACGGGATTATTTTGAGTGTGGTGAAAGTTTTGGGAATGAAAATAAATATTTTTTTTTTGGGGTCCCCCCTTTTCGGTGGGAGACGGCCGACTTTTGGGAAAAAAAAAAAATCATTACTCACGAAGTCCACTCAAATCAAATCGTGTGGGGGGTACCTCTGGGGTTTTTGGGGAAGTACCCTGGCTTGAGGGGTTCACTTGCCCATCAATGCTTTTTTTACGGGTGCCTCCCAAACCCTTTTCTCTCATTTATATTTTTATTTTTGGGTTCTATCATGCTGCTACTTAAATTTGTTTCCTAAATTTTTTGAATAAATATGTAGGTAAATAACTTTTTAAAAGTAATAAAAGTTTTTTATCAATATTTTATTGGGGGAGCTAAACCCCCCATGCTATGGGGGTCCCTGAGTAACTGAGCTAGAGAGACTCCTGCCCCTCTCCCCCTGAACCCCTTTCCATTTAATACTCGTATATTAGTTTTTTTTAATTTGTGCATCTTTATCATTCTTCCGATATTTATTTATACCTAAATTTTTCTGGGAAAAATATTAAACCTTTTTTGATATAATATATTTTTTTAAACATAGTGCCTGGCTAACATACCCCACGCCATGAGGGTCCATGAGCAACTGAGACACTGCTCCACTTCCATCAAAAGCCCCGCCCCCCCTTTCACCTATTTCTTTTATTTTTTCCTTTTTATATATTTTACATTATTTATGTTACCCCCTAATATTACCCGGGAATAAGTATGATAGGTGATTTATTTATTGATAGTAATAGTATAATTATACAAAAAAATCTAGAAGCAGTGTTTTTAAACGGGGTCTAGACCAGCTGATTTTCCTTACCGTAAACCTTAAAAAATGCTGGGGGGTAAAAACCCCCGAGATCTATTACAGCATTTATGCACACTTCAATAAAAACCTTTTGACTTTGGTCCCAGAACCTCAATCCACTTCCCGACAACTAACAACCCCCCACCTCAGAGGGGGCCCAACCATCCATATCCACTCTTCACAACCATCCACAAACATCATTACCCAAAATTTAAAGGGGTAAGAAATCCATTTTTCTTTCATTTTAGTCTTAAGCGGGTAAATATATAAAGCAATAAAACAAAATTCATTCACCTTAAATTTTTAAGATCTTTAGCCCTTTTTTATTTTTGGGACCCCCGGGAAACGAAACCCCTTTTTTTCCCAATAAGTTTTTTTAATTATCTAACACCGTTTTCGGGAATGTAACTACCGTGCTAAATAAATCTACTGTATATAAAAAATGTGAAATAATTTCCACTTGTGGAAAATTTCCCGACATAATGGAGAGACGCGGTGCTCATGGAGAATGTAAACAAAAACCCGGTGGGGGGGGTGATTGAAAGAAAAAATTGGTGGGGGGGGCCGTAAGAAGCTTTGGTCATAATTTGAAATGTCTGTATTTTGGAACGCCATAAAACGGGGTCTGAATATTATTTTACATAAATTTAAATCATTTCTAAATGTATTGGGGAAAAAAATCTGTTTTTCAGTTTAAAAAAGCTGTATAAAATTTTTTTTCCACTTTTGGGGGGGGGGATGACTTCAGATAGCCAAATATTTTATCAAATAACTTGTAGCACCAGTCACAATATCGGCAACACACAGTAGCACAGTCAGAAAAATCTGAATTCATTCTTTTTACTTGAAATTCTCAGCTTATATATTCTATTTGAGCAGCCAACTTTGATTTTTCATAATTTCATGTGATTATAACATACATATTACAGTACATTTCATGTGATTGTACTGCACATACAAAATTATATATTATGTTAAAATCCTCTATTTCTAAAAATATTCCAAATAAATCTCATGGAATGCAAATTTAAAATTTAAAAAACAAGATTTTTCCTTTACTGCAGAGAAAGGTTTTAACTGTATAAACCATAACAACAGTGTTGTATATCAGTGTCGTAGCAGTAGTATGCGAATAAGAGATACATACTATGCTGTTTATGGCATTTACTGAGAAAACATTTCCTCCACCAGGGATGAAAACTTCAATAAATGCCATACACTGCATATTGTGTCTTATTTACTACAATTTATTTAACAAACACAACTATAACAGAACTTGTAATTTTCTCTCTCCAATTTGAATTGGTGTAAAAAATAAAAGCAGCAGCACTACTGATTGCTACTAAAATAATAATAACTTTTATTAATAAAAAAATTGCACAAGAACTGGAGAGTTCTTGTAGTTTTAAGCAGTTACCTTTAAACAATCTTTCTTAATAATTCAGGTAGAGCTCTTCTTCCCCATTCACACTTACTATATGAAATTCTTTAGCACCAGCATGATGAATATCTTCACAATGGAAAGCAAATTATCACAATATATGATTATTATTTCTTTAATGTTCTAAATATAATGAAACAATTTAATTTTTTTTTTAGTCATATGCAATATAAGAAACTAGCACTGAAAAAAGTCTGAACAGAAATTACAGTAAAAAAAAATTTTCATGGTAGTTGATACTCTTAACAGTTATACTATCCAGCTTTTCCTTGTATGAAAGAATCCACTGAGCAGCACATAATTACACTGCCTTTGCTAATATTTTTCATTAAGAAGTAAGTGAAAGTCTTATTTATAAGTCATTATTATGACCTTTCCTCTCTCCCACAAAAAACTTATTGTTTCCTGAGTTTATAATGACTGGACTGATACTATGAAGCAAGACATGCACACTGTTAGGATATTTTATTAAGGATATAATTTTTCCCAATGGCAAAAAATTTTTATCAATAAAATATCCAAACATTACATGTTTTTTTTCACAACTGTTGGTATTTTATACCAGCTTTTACCCAATTAGACTCATAATGATTATCATTTTCAAATGAAAATTTTGCTGGTCATAATTCAGTCCTGATGTATTTATGATTTAGGTTTCGATGAAGGTCTTGTAGAGTTTTCCCATTTGAAACAGGCTTATCAAGGTTATTTCCGGCTCTCTCTGAGATACCTTATTATGAATTTTGAAAATGAGAATTTCTGATGTTCTTTCTGGTTCAGCAGATGAATCATTGTCGAAAAAATTGTCAATAAAGGATCACATTATACTGCATTTTGTTTACTTTTCCATCCAGATAAATCAGAAAGAACACCAGTAGCCATACACTTTCAGTTGCGACTCCTGAATTTGCAGGCAATCTTCAATAATTGGTAGTCACTGAAGTTAAAACCTTGAGTAGCTTTAAAAAAGGTTAGACAAGTACATGAGTGAGTATGGGTGGGTGTGAGTTGGACCTTAACTTGGGCCATTAGGCCTGCAGCAGTGCTCCTTATGTTCCCCACTAATGAGACCAAAAGGAAAAGGGGAAAGGGTTTAGATATTTAGATTCATTCAAGGAAGGGAAAAATAGGCCTAATTACTTGGATCAATAGTCCTTTCCCCAGATTAACTGCAATGCTGTAGGGCCCCGGTGGTTTAATTGTTTTGATTATAATAATAATAATCCAGAGCAAGGGGCCCATTGAAGGTGGACATAAACACGAAAAGCGAATGCCTAACCTGCAGCAAAAAAAAAAATCCCGAAGACAAGTAATGACTACCACAGAACGAAAAGAGGCAGAAAGACATTGCAGTTTAAAAAAAACAGGAAACTAAAAAAAAATAGAACCCGATTGCTTTAAGTCATATCAGAAGGAAATTTATAAGATTAGCATCAAGATGGGTCTCATGAAAATTTTTTTGGTCACCCCACCTTGGTGAAAACCATTGTGATGAAAGAAAAATTTTAAAAAATATAATTCTGGGGGTTCCCGAAACCCGTACAGTGGAACCGGTTAAGAAAAAATTCCGAACCTGCTCAATGCCATTACCGAACGAATTTCTCCCCTTTAAAGGGAAAAATGTCCCTAGGGTTATCTTTTAGACCCCCCAAAAAAAACACTTGTTACAATATTATCTTCATCTTACGATTTCCGGGGTGTTCTCGGGGTCCTTCTGAAAATATAATTTGGGTTTCCAAAACCTACACAAAATAAAAATTACTGTATTTTTCCAAGATATAAATTTTGGGAAAAATTTGCATTTATATCTCAAAATTTTCCACCCAAAGGTGTTATTATGAAGTTAAGTCATTCAAATTTCATAAAATGTAAACATTGAAGCCTAAACTAAAACATAAATTTTAAAATGCTCTATCAGAGGGGAAAGGCTTTCATGCCAATATAGGATAGTTTAAATATCCTTCATGACAGTTGGCTGGCCTGGAGTTTACCCAGAATTGCTTCTGGAGATCACCACCCTGCAGCCCAGCCAAGACTTGGCCTGATCAATCAAGCTTCTGGAGAAAACATCAATCAGATCAACTGGGCTGTGATGGATGTATGTGGGTCAGTGAGCAACTAGCAATAAGAGTCTGGTTGACCAGGAAGCACCAGAAGACCCTGGCCCATGGCTGGACTCCAGGAATAGAAAAACTCTCAGAACTCATTAAAGGTATATGCCTGAATGCAAAATTAATTTGAAAAATTAAGGAATGTTCGGGACAATCACTCAGTACCAGGATTCCTACACAGGGAAAAAGAGGGTTGCTCTGATGATGGTGAAGGGATCTTGATCCACTGAATTGGAGCTACCCTAACTTTTCTCCCATTCTCAGGGGTCTCTATGACCCTTATAGGCCAAGAACTTTGCAATAATAATCAACCAGGAAGAGGGTATATGGGCAGCCATGGGGCATTGTTTTAATTTTTAAATCAGAGGAGTTGGGTAGAGTGTTTAAAAGTTCCAAAGGATTGCAAGTGAACAAAAAAGTCCTAACTTTTGTAGCATGGTTTATAAAAGTTGAAGCCCCATTCCAACTGTACGCTGTTTGCAAGATCAACCCTTTCCCCATAGCTTTAAACCTTATCAACGACCCTGACTACTGCAGCCGGAGGAGTCCCCTACCTAAGAGGAATTACACAAGAATTACAATACTGGTAAATTGATGATATTAGAGAAGTGAAATATGTTGTGCACAAAGATTACTTGACAACCTAAAAAATGAAAAAATGTTTAAAAGATCTAACCACAGGGTAATAACAGACAGTAAATTCAGATCTCATTTTAGTGGAGAATGAAATGTTATGGGAAAATTGGCCCCAAAGTCTAGCATCAAAAAGTTTGACTAGAAAGAAATCATTGGAAGTACAGCAATATCTTAGAAGGACTGTTTTTCTTAAGATTTATTAAAAAAGTTCCTGGGGTTAGACCTATGGAGAATACCATTATCTACCCTCTATGGCAGTTACCATATCCATTAGAGTAGTCTTTATATGCAGTTTAGGAAGCGAGTCCCAAAGAACCGTCCTGACTGTTTAAACTTTATATTGAACTGTCTCTGACTCAGAAATTGGGAAATGTGTTACCAAGGTTTAAAAACAGAACAATTTGCTTATGCAGCTGACATTAGTAAAGTTTTGGAGGATCCAGTTACAGGAGCAGGATGGGAGTCCTAAAGTTTTTGTGGGTGAAGGATAGGGCAAACCCTGAGATAAAGTACAGTATGCAATGCACAGAATTAAAGTCACCTTGTTCTGGGCCACTAATTCACCTTTTTCATTACTGAAGGTATTAACCTCTTTATCACACATCCACACAAGGAAACATTTCTAATATCAGTAGACAAAAATAATTATTTTCAAGAATTGTGTTTCTAACTGATAAAATATCTTTCCAAATACAAAAATTATGATAATCATATGAAACTTAAATATACTGTACTATTTGACATCTGAAATTTTAACCTTGATCCATAAAAAATATACAGTGGGCTCAGTTTACGCTAGGCTTGTAAGTATTTTTGGGGGTCTAAAAGGACTAATCTAATTTACATTATTCCTTATGGGAACAAATTTGTTTGGTAACAGTACTTGAACAGCATTCTGGAACGAATTAATAACGTAAACCAGGGTCCACTGATATGTATATATAATCACGACTGTCTCAAAGTTGAGCCAATGTTTATGCATCTCGCCAGATGCATTCTGTCGATTTTCTTATAACAATGTAAGACCAATGAAGACTACTGTACATATTTTGGGTTTTCTCCCTTTTTAGTCCCCCCCAAATATTCAAGGTCCCAAACAAATACTTGAGTCCCAAACAAGAGCATCCATACATTCCATAGTTGGGAGGAACAGATGCTTTATAAATCCATCACATTAATCCAAGTAGAGACTACACACATCGAAAATATTGTCTCCAAGCTTTAGCCGGGACAAACAGAATTATTAATACCAGTAAACGATGTAACAAATCATCATCATAACTGGCATATTAAAATGGGAAAATAATGTACAACAGAAAACACTTGCAAAATGTTTCAGTTATATCTGCAAAACTGCTTAATAAGTTACATAAACACTAAAAAGGTTTGTATTAGCTTGGGTCCAAGGCTTGCACAGCAGCATCTTTCAATGCAGCCAACACCACTTGAGGGAGGTGATGACGAAGCATGAAGGGGATATCAGGATCTGTGAGAACTCCTTCATCTCACCCCACATGAACTCCCCTCTCCAGCATTACCATCGAATCTAATGTAGATAAAACAAAATTT
>WNWK01042606.1:0-15903 GCA_009830355.1 Cherax destructor | reverse complement strand
GGGGTAGGGGTCGTCCTAGAAAAGGTTGGAGGGAGGGGTAAAGGACGTTTGTGGGCGAAGGGTTTGGGACTTCCGCAAGCTGTGTGAGCGTGTTAGATAGGAGGAATGGAGACGAATGGTTTTTGGGACATGACGATCTGTTGGAGGAGCAGGGTAACATTTTGTGAAGGGATTCAGGGAAGCCAGTTAATTGATTTAGTTGGACTTGAGTCTTGGAAATGGAAGTACAATGCCTGCACTTTAAAGGAGGGGTCGGGATAGTGACAGCTGGGAGGGACTATTCTCAGCTGTCGTATCTGAGCGCCTCTGCAAAGACGGGGATTATGTATGAGTGTGGTGAAAGTGTTGAATGATGATGAAAGTATTTTCTTTGGGGATTTTCTTTTCTTTGGGTCACCCTGCCTCGGTGGGAGACGGCCGACTTGTTGAAAAAAGAAATATATATATATATATATATATATATATATATATATATATATATATATATATGTATATATATATATATATATATATATATATATATATATATATATATATATATATATATATATATATATATATATATATATATATAGGAGGTACCAATTCTAGAACTAGACTGGGGACCCTCATCCTCAGAGAAGACAATAAACGTACCTTATGGAAAACTCAAGGGTTTCCCTCCTCGGAGCTGTTTGAATATTTTCTTCCCTACCACCCCTATATTCTATATTCTATGTGAACTTTATTAATTTACAGAATACATTGACAGAAAACACAAACATGAATACATTGGTACAATATATCAAATATTATGAATCTCCCCAGCTCCTCCGAAGCCGGACACGAGCCCAGTATGCAGCATGCATTTCCCCTCTGGATCACCACGCTGAGGAACTGGAACATGAAAGTGGCTGCCCTTGGGTCCCTGGTGGTGTTGATGAGTCTGGAACCCAGTTTGATAAGGAAACGTGTGACATTCTTTCCCATGATCCCAAGGTCTTTGATCCCACTGGGGCAAATTAATACTGTTGGCTTATGTCCCTGTACTTGCCGATCTTTTACTCCTCCCTGTGATCAGCAGCTCCTCCCTGTCGCCCGACACTGTGATGGATGTACGTAGATGTCAGCCAGCGTCGACACACAGGTATAGTCCCATGCAAACCGTCCCGTTGGGACGGTTTGCTGGGTTGTGGGCGTTGTTGGCTGCTAGTGATCGGGGCTCTCTCTCGACTGAGCATCCAGCTGAAGCAAGGGTTCTCTTTATGATGTCGTTGGCTTCATTGTGTCTTGCATGCCAACCCTTGGTTTTAGAACAGTTAAGACCATGTAGACCATATTGGTCAGCTTGTGCATCGCCGCAAATACACGTATAATCCGTTTGAATTGGGGTAGCAAGGCGCAGAGCCACTGTAATATTGAGGGTCTTAGGGTCGAGGCGTGTTCCCATGGCCGAAATGGGAACTGGAGTGATGTGCGGAGTGATGTGCACTCACAGTTTGGAGACAGGCAGTCTCCCTGTCTGATGTTACAGCCCTAAGCATGTTGGCAAGCACCTTTTCAGCGATGGGGCCGTCCCAGCTTGACTGTTTGTAGGCCAGTTCTGCACTAGGTTTTGGTGCAGGAGCAGCACGAGTCTCCCATTCAATGATGGCACTGGCGTAGCTAGGGTCCTGTATTCCGGCTGAGTCACTGAAGTTGTCCAGAAGAATTTGTTTTATTAACTCGTTTGGTGTTATGGAAGAGGATAGGGAAGCTGGTAGTGCAATCTGGGAGTATTTGCTTACTCCCAGCCCCCCTAGCCTGACTGGAAGTGAGGCTTGCAACCACTGTCCACCTTCAAGGGAAAGATTCAATACACTCTCTAGAATGGTCTTGAGGAGAGAGTCATATTCCTTGGACTGCTGAAGGCTGGGGAGCATCTCAGGAAGTAGGTAAGTTTTGGGATTGACAGGCACCTGGCAGGAGGTAGAAGGCATCATGTTTATCAATGTCTTTCATCCTGCCTTCCATCATTTTGAGGTCTGAGATTTTTATTCTGGGATCAGATCATTGGCATTGGGCCCAAGAGGAGCACCAAGGAGAGTGCTGTTGGTTGGATCAATGGCTCGTGCTCCTGGTAAAACAACACTAATATTCTGGATCATCTGTCGATTAGTAGAAACTATTTCACATTTCTTTGGGTTTAAAGATAGACCCAGGCTCTCTCCCATGTCTTTAATTTTTCTGACGTCCTCTAGGAGAGATTTTGTAGTGCCAGCTAGGGTACCATCATCCAAGAACCAAATACTGAGCTCACTGGAGAGCGCCTCTGTGACTTCCTTGATGACCAGACAGAGTAGAAAGGGGGCGAGAGGGTCCCCCTATTGCACACCCTCACACGAGTCAATTTCATGGTCCCCACTATAACACGATTCTATGAAGAGGTAGAGGGAAGGGAAGTGTCTAGAAACTGCTTGGAGAGCAGCATTCCTTCTGACTAAGTTGAAAGCGTTGGCAAAGTCCAATTTGATCAAGGCTTTTTCATCTGACATGTTGTTAATGTATACTCGTACTGCATGGGCAGCTGCTTCACAGCCTTGTTGAATACCAAAACCGAGCTGAGTTTGGTTTCAACATTGCGGCAGCCTCTTGACTCACCATTCTTAATGCAGCCTTGGCGACTAGGCGCCGAAGGGTGTTGCCCACTGCAATGGGCCTGATTCCTCCATCCTTTTTCCGGAGGGCACACAGTGAGGCACGAAAGAAAAGGGGTCTAATGGCCTCCGGGACACTGCCAGCCAGGCACACATTGGAAAATTTGGTGAGTTCAGACAGCAACCTCTCTGAAACATCACCAAGTGCTGGATTGAGCATTTGTTTTAAGTGTTGTGGCCTTAAACCGGTGAAACCTCCTCCTGAGCCCTGTGGAAATGACATAGCAGCTTTATACACATCAGCGTCCTGTAAGGTTAAATTTTCTTCACCTGCTGCAATGTCAAGGGGGTCAGTGTTGATTCTGGGAGCCCTGGGTGGATGTTTGTCCTTCAGGGCTTGTGCCGTAATGACGTCCTCAGGAGCGATGGTATATTCACTGGTTATAAGCCTCAGTGCTCCAATAGTATTACCCTCTTCTATTTTTTTGCTAATTTGGGCTCTGATTTTTGAGAAGTCAGGTGTCCAGTTGTTGGCATTTGCCCTAGAGGGAGACGGACGAGCTTGTCAGCTCTAGGGAATGCTTTTATTGCCCTAATAACAGATGTTGCTAGTGACTTGTCCCTTCTTGGTGGGACAGCCAAATAGGCATTGCCAAATAGCAGTAGGTTGTGTCAGGATCCGTTGTTTGCAGGAGCATCGTTGACTTTCTTCAAGAGGTCAGCGAATTTGCTGGCAGCTTGATGGCGAGCTGCTTTGGGGATGTGTCAGCGTCCTGGTGGATGTTAATTTGATTGCAGATTTTAGGTCCTCTGTAGAGGTGAAGTCAGGGTAGCTGTCAGCTCTGTCTGCTGGGAGGCGCTGTCGGTTGTTCCCATTTATAGATAGATAGTTAGATATATAAATAGATAGATATAAAGTGAAGTGAAAGATAGGTGGTAGTAATAGAGATAGTTACAGTAGTAGTAGTATAAGTGGAGGGTAACTCAAGGTTGCTATGTGATGGCAGGGTTTATTGTTGTGAGTAGAATTCTGGCTAATACCTCCGAAATGGCAAAGCTACCTTTATTTTGTTTATTGGTGTCTGAAATGACCATTAAAGATGACTCAAGTCATTATGCCTACGGAAGTTTGCTTCCTTGATCACTAGGCGGCGTCACGGAGTCTCCAATCATCTTCGGAGATTCCAAAGACGTAAATATATTGAGTCATTTTTAATCGCCATTTCAGACACCATTAAACAAAATAAAAGTGGCTTCGTCATTTCGGAGGTATTAGCCAGAATTCCACTCACCACAGTAAACCCTTCCATCACATAGCAACCTAGAGTTACCTCCACTCATACTACTGCCAATACTGTAAATACTACTGATATCTATCCATCTATCTATCTATCTTTCTTTCGCCTCACGTGGTACTATATATATATCCTCTGTGTCCTTGTATTGTTTGTAACAGCTTGACAAAGCTCCTGGAGAGCTAAACGTTGCCACAATTAAATATCACATTAGTTGCATCAATGTCCATTTACCTAACATTTTGTCAGTAATTCTACCATTATTGCCTAACTTACAGATAACACCGGTAAGAGCAATGTCTATAATGTCTATAATGAGAAGTGTCGTGGTCTGTGGTAAGTGGCTTTCGAAAAGGTACAACTTTTATTATCCACTGGAGAGAAATATTCACATACGATTGAAAGCGTGTGAGTGGAAGATTAATGCTAAAGATCACAAATAAAGCTGCGTCAAAGTATAGGTATCAGTATCGAAGGCTATCGGCTAAGTTTTAGTATCGTCCCATCCGTAGATGCAAGGATGTCCTGAGGCCCAGCAGCTGGTTGTTACTCGGACAGCGTCCATGTAAGTTCATGGACGGCAAGATACTAGATACTAGATACTAGATACTAAGATACTAGAGTGGGCTGCAGAATCTAATGGGGTGGACTAATGGGAGGTTAAACTTAAGAAAATATGACGATGAATAAAGACCTTGAAAATACGAAAAATGTGATGCCCACTTACTTTAGCAACCTTGACAGGATCCGCAATGATTTCGTCAGTAGTTTAAGAATGGGGAATGGTATAAAAACACCTTGCCTGGTAAATTCTCCGAATTTCATGTGGTGGACACCTCATGATATTCGGAAAAGCTAAATTAATTATGTGTGAAGATGACATTCATGGTGTTCAGAGGCCGCCAAAATAGTAGTGATCAGCACCATACTACAAAAATTGGGTTTCTATAGCATTTCCAAAGTATTAGCAAAGCGCTTCTTTCCCAACATGGATACTGCTATTACCGTATTTTCCGACGTATAAGGCGCGCCTTTTTTCCACAAAAAAGTCTTGGAAAATCACCCTGCGTCTTATATGCTCAAGGTCAGGGATCAAAGGTAGGCTTTTGGGTTACGCTTTAGCGTAAATTAAGAGAGTAATTAGCCCTTGAATATGATTACAGATTTACCGTTACGATACTTTTGTTGTGCGCCTTATATGGCGGAAAATATGGTAGATGAATCCAGCCATCAACGTCACGTCTGCACCAGGGAGTACTGTAATATGTTACTTCACTGCTGAAAGGTCCCTCTCAAATCCCACTATTACACCTCAGATCTACTACTAATATTTCTATTCCCTCGACCTTCTCACAGCTTGCCACCTGACTCCAGCCACATACTCGTTTTTCAGTTGTCTCTATGCTACGACTGAAGAAGACACTTGTGGCGAAACGTTTCTTCAGTATGTGTTTTGAACTGTGCATGTGTCTTTCTCTACACACTGTCGGTATCACCATACCTTTCCAGTAGTGCCCTGAGATGGTCCACTTTCCAGTAGTGCCCTGAGATGGTCCACTTTCCAGTAGTGCCCTGAGATGGTCCACTTTCCAGTAGTGCCCAGAGATGGTCCACTTTCCAGTAGGGCCCTGAGATGGTCCACTTTCCAGTAGTGCCCTGAGATGGTCCACTTTCCAGTAGTGCCCTGAGATGGTCCACTTTCCAGTAGTGCCCTGAGATGGTCCACTTTCCAGTAGTGCCCTGAGATGGTCCACTTTCCAGTGAGTGGCGCTGCACGACCACGTCAGCACTACTACCACTCGAAGCTTCATAACAACCAGGCTGATACTGATTCATTTTCCCTTATGCTTAGGAGATAGATTTTACAAAAGATGAAATATCCCCACTAATGAGGTCAAAAGAAGTGATTTATCTGTGACCTGTTTCGAGAGTTTTCCTACTCCCGTGGCCCGGTCCTGGACCAGGCCTTCTTTTTGATTGCCTGGTCGACAAGGCTGTTACTGTTAGCGACCTGCCTGCCTGCAGATCCATCACAGCCGGAGGTAGTGGTCTAGTTTCCCCTTGAAGACCTCTACAGTGGTTCCAGTAATATTTCTGATATCTCCTGGTAGCAGACTGAAAAGTCTAGGCCCATGCATGTTGGTACAACTGTTCTCGTACTGTGACCCTGGTTCCACTGGTTTATCACTCGAGGGAGGGGTGGGGTATTTATATATGATTTGTACAATGAGAAAAGAAATTAAATTCCTCGAATCTAGAGCCCCTTGAAGGAGACCCGGGAGGTACTACTAGCCTGTTATATGAGAGTGAAGCAGAAACCTGTTAAGTGTTTTGCACTCTGGGAAGATTGTTGATATTTTCTTTCTCATATACATGTAAGAAGAGGAATAACTCTTGTAACTAATACTAACATCCAGTATACACTACATGCACGTGTATTTATACACACTCTTCTGAACTTTTTTGTGCATTTCTTTATAGTTCTTGCCCTCGCATTTTCTTTCATGTCCATAGAGAAGCGGTTTAGAATTCTTCCTCCTTCAGCAAGAAGCGTCGCAGATTTTACCTAAAACACCTGACTCTTGGAGCTAGTAACAGTTTCTCTGTATCAGTTACTAGAAAGGCGAAGAAGGAAATTCTGAAGTGGGATACGAGAACTGGTTTACAGAAATGTTAATGGTCCTTGCACCTGGGGCGAGAGAAGAATGCAGGAGAGAAAAAGAGAGAAATTTTGAAAAGTGTTATATTATTTGGAGAGTTTTGAACTAATTGAGAATAATTATTTGTAGGAGGCCTAAATGGTGGGAGAGACTGTTGTAGAGAGTGTGGCAGAAAAGTTTGGAGCGCCAGGGATAAAAGATAATGGGTTATCTTTCTATAATGTATAGAAAGAGGTTTGACATTAGGTTAAACTTATTTTAAGAAAAAAAGGACACATAAGTTAATGAGATATGTGGTACACAATGGTAGCAGTTTGCTAGACGATGTATTGGTGGATAAAAAGTTGATGGGTAAACTTCTAGATGTACATGTTTATAAAGGAGCGAATATGTTATTTAATTATTTAGGTGGGAGTAGATGAGTACAAGGAGGATGGCGTAGGTGGATAAAAAAGAAGTGAAAGTGACTGAACTAAACGAGAGAGTGACAGTTGAAAGGTGAGGGTAATTTGACTCCCGGTAATTTGACTCCCGGTAATTTGACTCCCAATAATTTGACTCCCGGTAATTTGACTCCTGGTAATTTGACTTCCAGTAATTTGACCCCCGTTAATTTGACTGCAGAAATTGAGAACACACCTATCAACAATTCTATCCAACCAAAAGTGAAATTGTGCAAATTCTATGTTTGGGGCATCTGTATGCATGGAATATCAGGATAAAAATGGGACATGCAACTTTGAGCATCCTAAAAAATGTAGTGACCTCCTGTCTAATGGAGTGTGTCGTTCTCCTCCTGTAAATTCTTTCACCCAGAAATGTGGCACTCTTCGGTCCTCCAAAAGCAGTGTTACAACACCAGCTGTCCTGCATATCATCTAAAAGGGACCAGGAGGTACAGACCTCACAAACAAACATAGTAGCTACGACAACGCCACTCCAGGTGATTTTTTAGTGGCAGGAAACGGAAAAAGAAAATGGAAGGAAATAACAAAAATAGTCCATCACCTTGGAGCCTTGTTGGACTGGAGGCACAGCCAGTGGCCCTTCCATGGCCCTTCAGAACTACAACTACTGATCCCAATAACAAAATCACCCCAACAAACACAGAATACAACCTCGTTTATTTTTGCAAATATACAGGGCCTTAAACCATCCACCAACAACATAATATCTTTTATCAGTGGACTTCTAGAGGAGTCTAATGCGATGTTTGCAGCCTTCACAGAGACCCACACAAAAGATTACTTTACAGAAAATATGGATACCTGGGTACAACCTTTTAGATGCACAGAAAGAACAGGCAACAAGGGGTGGCCTGTATGTCAAAGTCGCTCATCTGCAGAGATGCTGAACACCACAAATGATGTAGATGAATGTTCAGAGAAGCGTATTGCCATATAAACATTTACAAGATGAAATCCAGTGTATATGGATAGTTGAAGGTCAACAATAAAGATCGAGAACAAAACCTAGTCATCGTGGTTGTAATATAAGCCACCAGATGCAACCTTCCAACAGTTCAAGGAACAGCTGACTGAAAATTGATTGCTGTCTGGAAAGCCTTCCACCCCAAACATCTTACTGCTTGGTGATTTCAACCTAAGACATACAAAATGGAAGAATGTAGCGAATAATGTTATAGCAAAAACAATCCCAGAGGCAGCGCAGATGAAAGGTCACACACACATGAACTACTAAATCTCTGGATAAACACACCCTAAGTCAGCAGATAGTGGAGCCAACAAGACTGGAAAACACACTTGACCTTATCTTCACAAATAATGATGGACCTGCTCAGAGACATAACAATATAACAACAACTAATTCCGATCACAATCTAACGAAGTTCAGACCTTACATGCACAGGGTCCTGGTCAGCAAAATGCACGCATCTGTGAAGGTGTCTTCACCAAATACAACTTTAACAACATGAACATCAACTGGGACCAGGTGAACCATGTCTTAAATGAAACATGTTGGGAAGACATCTTAAATAACATGGATCCAAACCAGTGCCTTGAAAGGATCAACTTCCTGGCAGCTGAAGTTTGTTCAAGGCCTATTCCCCTAAGAAAGAAGAAGAACAGGAGTGAACTGGAGAGAGAAAGACGCTCTCTATACAGAAGAGGACGAAGAATCACTGAGCTCCTCAAGAACGCTAGATTATCTGATACTCGGAAGGAAGCGCTGACCAGGGAAGTGGAAAGTATCGAGCTTAAGTTAAAGGACTCTTACAGGAACCAGGAGAGACAGGAGGAGCTTAAAGCGATTAGTGAAATTGAAAGAAATTCGAAATATTTCTTTTCATATGCCAAAAACAAGGCAAATACCACATCTAGTATCAGGCCCTTTCTCAGACAAGATGGGACTTACACAGATGACAACAAGGAAATGATTGAGATACTGAAATACCAGTACGACTCCGTGTTTATTGAGCCACTAATCAGTCTGAAGATCGACAATCCAAACGATTTCTTCATGAATGAACCTCAAAACTCCATCAATGAATGCCAGATTTCCGACATTATCCTAACTCCGATAGACTTTGAAAAAGCCATTGACAACATGCCCATGCACTCAACCCCAGGCCCAGACTCGCGGAACTCTGTGTTCATTAAGAACTGCAAGAAACCCCTTTCACGTGCCATAAGTATACTATGGAGAAGGAGCTTAGACACAGGTGAGATTCCACAGTTACTTAAAACAACGGATATAGCCCCACTCCATAAAGGTGGCATCAAAGCATTATCTAAGAACTATAGACCAATAGCTCTAACGTCCCACATCATAAAAGTCTTTGAAAGAGTGCTAATAAGCATAATTTCAAACCACTTGGATTCCAAAAACTGCACAATACAGGGCAACATGGGTTCAGAGCAGGTCGCTCCTGCCTCTCGCAACCACTGGATCACTATGATATGGTCTTGGATGCACTGGAAGAAAAACAGAATGCAGATGTAATATACGCAGACTTTGCAAAAGTCTTTGACAAGTGCGATCATGGCATAATAGCACACAAAATACGTGCTAAAGGAATAACTGGCAAAGTGGGCAGATGGATCTTCAACTTTCTAACCAATCGAACACAAAGAGTAGTGGTAAACAGAATTAAATCGGAAGCTGCCATAGTGAAAAGCTCTGATCCACAAGGCACAGTACTCGCCCCCATCCTGTTCCTCATCCTCATATCAGACATAGAGATGTAATCCATAGCACCATGTCATCCTTTGCAGATGATACTAGAATCTGCATGAGAGTGTCATGCACTGAGGATACGGTTAACCTCCAAGAAGATATAAACCAAGTTTTCCAATGGGCAACGGAAAACAATATGATGTTCAATGAGGACAAATTCCAACTACTCCGTTATGGATAACTGGAGGAAATAATAACTAAAACAGAGTATACTACAAACTCTGAGCATACAATAGAGCAGAAAAATAATGTGAGGGACCTGGTAGTGGTAATTTCTGAGGATCTCACTTTCAGGGATCACAACAGTGCCACGATCACAACTGCAAAGAAAATGATAGAATGGATAATGAGAACGTTCAAAACAAGAGATGCCAAGCCAATGATGATCCTTTTCAAATCACTTGTTCTCTCTAGGCTGGAATACTGCTGCACATTAACATCTCCGTTCAAAGCAAGTGAAATTGCAGATCTAGAGAGTGTACATAGAACCTTTACTGCACATATAATTCTTTCAAACACCTCAACTACTGGGAACGCTTGGAAGCACTTGACTTGTACTCGCTGGAACGCTGGCGAGAGAGATATATCATAATCTACACTTGGAAAATACTAGAAGGAATGGTCCCGAATCTGCACACAGAAATCACTCCCTACGAAAGTAAAAGACTGGGCAGGCGGTGCAAAATACCCCTAATGAAAAGAAAAGTAGGGGCGCCATTGGTACACTAAGAGAAAACACCATAAGTGTCCGGGGCCCAAGATTGTTCAACAGCCTCCCACCAAGCAATAGACCCCTGGTTGCCTTCAAGAGGGACCTGGACAGATACTTAAATCGGTGCCGGATCAGCCAGGCTGTGGTTCATACGCTGGACTACGTGTGGCCAGCAGTAACAGCCTGGTCGATCAGGCCCTGATCCACCGGGAGGCCTGGTCGTGGACCGGGCTGCTGGGGCGTTGATCCCTGGAATGCCCTCCAGGTAGACTCCAGGTATGTAGACTCGGTCATTTAATTTGATATGTTGGAGTATGAGCAAGGTAACATTAAGTGATTCAGGAAAAGTGGTTAGCGGGACTTGAGTCCTGGAGGTGAGAAGTATAGTACCTGCACTCTGAAGGAGGGGTGGAGATGTTGCAGTTAGTGGAGTCATCTGAGTTGTGATGTTAGCCCACTTCTAGTTAGACAACAGTTGAATGAATGACGATGAAAGTGATTTTCTCTTTTTTTCGGATCACCTTACATGGGTGGCAGACGGCCGGGGGATTAAAAAAAATTGCAATTTAACTTCCAGAGAATTTCACTGCCGGTAATTTCACTCCCAACTGACTCTGAGTCAGATTAACGGGTGTCAGATTAACGGGAGTCAGATTAACGGGAGACAGATTAGCGGGAGTCAGATTAGCGGGAGTCAGATTAGCGGGAGTCAGATTAGCGGGAGTCAGATTAACGGGAGTCAGATTAGCGGGAGTCAGATTAGCGGGAGTCTGATTACCGGGAGTCAAATTACCGGGAGTCTGATTACCGGGAGTCAGACTACCGGGAGTCAGATTACCGGGACTCAGATTACCGGGACTCAGATTACCGGGAGTCTGATTACCGGGAGTCAGATTACCGGGACTCAGATTACCGGGACTCAGATTACCGGGAGTCAGATTACCGGGAGTCTGATTACCGGGAGTGGGATTACTGGGAGTGGGTTCATACACTAAGATACGCACACCTGCAGGTGTACACTGGTGTACATATCTCCCAGATATACACTTCTTAATATACATGCATTTAGATACAAACCTCATAGTGTTCATACAAACATACATACAGCGGTGCACATACGTAACAGTCATGTCTCTGTGTACTTACACACATACTGTACATTTCTCGGTGTACATACAGACATATATCTCTCAGTATACATGCAGCCACACCTCTCGGTATACATACAGACGCATCTCAGTATTCATACAGACATCTCTCGGTATACATAGACATACATCTCTCAGTATACATACAGAAACATCTCTCAGTATACATACAGACGTACATCTATCAGTATACATACGGACACATCTCTTAGTATACAGACATACAGCTCTCAGTGTACATAAACATAGTGTACATAAAGGGCCCCAGAATCTGGAATTCATTACCAGTAAATATTAAGATAATCTTGTCTGAAAATCAATTTAAGACTCAACTCAAAAACCACCTACTCACCCAAAACTAAATGATCATACTATAAACTACTTTGAAAAATGCTTATTATTACTTTCCTATACGATAATCTCAATTTTTAATAATATGTTACTATTATGTTACCCCCTACTCATATTATAAGTTAATGTCAAAAATGCTCAATGTTATTTTCCTTAAGATAATCTCAATTCCATATTATCATTCAAGAATCTTAACACCTGTAACAATCTAATATCTAATATCATTATATAATAATTTAAACAGAAAAATTTCATCATATTGTAATTTTGAAAATAATTTTTAACTAGAATAAACTCAATAAATTTCTCTAATATTAAGTACATAGTTTTTTAAGGACTACAATAAGCTGCCCCTAATGCCATGGCATGTCAGTGGCTCTCCTTGCACTCAATTTACATTGTAACTACCGATACCTATGTAATCTGCAATCTGCAATGAAATAAAATTTGTTTGTTTGTTTTAAGTATGCATACAAACATACATCTCAGTATAAATACATCTATCAGTATTCATACAAACGTACATTTTTTGGTATACATACAGGCGTACATATCTCAGTATATGTACAGACATCTTCCACCATACATATGTATGTATACATATATATCTCGGTGTATATACAGACATACATCTCTCAGTACACGTACAGACATACACTCCTCGGTGTATATACAGACATACACCCCTTGGTGTATAAATTTAAACACTGTAAAAGTCAAAAACGTCGCTAATGTGATGTGCGAGTGAAAGCTGACGTTCTGATTCACAAGATAAAAACGTCAATATTACATTCCGGATGACGTAAAATGAAGCATATTTATCTCTGGCGGCGGCGTTGTTATTTTTAAAGCTAATGATAATTTTTTTTTTTTACTAAGCTGTAATTTCATTGATATTAAAAAAAATTGTTTGATTTAATTTCCTCCGTCGGAGATAATGAGGCGGAAGACAAGGTCGCAGTTCTGGTGTGTCCGACGCTGTGGCTCTTGATACACTGATGCCGGAGAATGGCTCTTGATGCCATCGTTATTATTACGTTCATGGGGGAAGCGGAGAGAGAGAGGTAAATCCGTAGGGATCATTATACAGCGGCTCGTCTGGGAGGAACATAGGTTGGATATAATGAACGGGAGGATGGGCTCTGTGCTATGGATTAAGAATATCTTAGAGGTTTTTGGTCCAAGGAATTGGAATTACCATCCCATTTATTGGATAAACCTGATTATCTCACATTCTCCAGGTACGGTATGACCCTTACGGGTTCAGCGCTTCCCATGACCAAAATAAATAAATAATAATAATAATAATAATAATAATAATAATAATAATAATAATAATAATAATAATAATAATTATGATAGTACCCCACACGACGATCCTATGATCTGTCCCTGCCCCTGAGGGTAAGACACGAGACTCCTAGTGCATCATTGTCCCTGCCCTGAAAGGTAAGACACGAGACTCCTCACATAGCATCAGTTGTTCCACTGCCCCTGAGGTAAGACACGAGACTCTCTAGTGCATCATGTCCCTGCCCCTGAGGTAAACAGACTCCTGTGTATATCTTGAAACACGAAACCTCCTAGATGTTGCAGGTAGAAGCTAGTATGTCCTGCCCCTGAGGTAAGACACGAGACTCCAGAGCATCATTGTCCCTGCCCTGATGGTAAGACACGAGACTCCTAGAGCATCATTGTCCCTGCCCTGAGGTGCGATTATCATTTCCTCCTGAGGTGACAGAGATCTAGAGCATCATTGTCCCTGCCCCTGAGGTAAGACACGAGACTCCTAGTGCATCATTGTCCCTGCCCCTGAGGTAAGACACGAGACTCCTAGAGCATCATTGTCCCTGCCCCTGAGGTAGACACGAGATCCTAGTGTATGCCCATAGCGGTGCTTGCCTGCCCCTGAGGTAAGACACGAGACTCCTAGGCATCATTGTCCCTGCCCTGAGGTAAGACACGAGACTCCTAGGTATCATTGTCCCTGCCCCTGAGGTAAGACACGAGACTCCTAGAGATCATTGTCCCTGCCTAGGTTAAGACACGATTACTTCCTTAGAGGTCCTTCATTGTCCCTGCCCCTGAGTAAGACACGAGACTCCTAGCATCATTGTCCTGCCCTGAGGTAAGACACGAGATCCTAGTGCATCATTGTCCTGCCCCTGAGGTAAGACCGAGACTCCTAGGCATCATTGTCCCTGCCCTGAGGTAAGAACAGACTCCTAGTGCATCATTGTCCCTGCCCCTGAGTAAGACACAGACTCTAGATGCATCATTGTCCCTGCCCCTGAGTAGACACGAGACTCCTAGTGCATCATTGTCCCTGCCCCTGAGGTAAGACACGAGACTCCTAGAGCATCATGTCCTGCCCTGAGGTAAGACACGACTCCTAGTATCATTGTCCCTGCCCCTGAGGTGACACGAGACTCCTAGTGTATCATTGTCCCTGCCCCTGAGGTAAGACACGAGACTCCTAGGCATCATTGTCCCTGCCCCTAGGTAAACACGAGACTCCTAGGCATCATTGTCCCTGCCCTGAGGTAAGACACGAGACTTCTAGTGCATCATTGTCCCTGCCCCTGAGGTAAGACACGAGACTCCTAGAGCATCATTGTCCCTGCCCCTGAGGTAAGACACGAGACTCCTAGGCATCATTGTCCCTGCCCTGAGGTAAGACGAGACTCTAGTGCATCATTGTCCTGCCCCTGAGTAAGACAGAGACTCAGTGCATATTGTCCCTGCCCCTGAGGTAAGACACGAGACTCCTAGTGCATCATTGTCCATGCCCCTGAGGTAAGACACGAGACTCCTAGTGCATCAGTGTCCCTGCCCCTGAGGTAAGACACGAGACTCTCTAAAGCATCATTGTCCCTGCCCCTGAGGTAAGACACGAGACTCCTAGTGCATCATTGTCCCTGCCCCTGAGGTAAGACACGAGACTCCTAGAGCATCATTGTCCCTGCCCCTGAGGTAAGACACGAGACTCCTAGGATCATTGTCCCTGCCCCTGAGGTAAGACACGAGACTCCTAGAGCATCATTGTCCCTGCCCTGAGGTAAGACACGAGACTCCTAGAGCATCATTGTCCCTGCCCCTGAGGTAAGACACGAGACTCCTAGTGCATCATTGTCCCTGCCCCTGAGGTAAGACACGAGACTCCTAGTGCATCATTGTCCCTGCCCCTGAGGTAAGACACGAGACTCTAGTGCATCATTGTCCCTGCCCCTGAGGTAAGACACGAGACTCCTAGTGCATCATTGTCCCTGCCCCTGAGGTAAGACACGAGACTCCTAGAGCATCATTGTCCCTGCCCCTGAGGTAAGACACGAGACTCCTAGTGCATCATTGTCCCTGCCCCTGAGGTAAGACACGAGACTCCTAGTGCATCATTGTCCCTGCCCCTGAGGTAAGACACGAGACTCCTAGTGCATCATTGTCCCTGCCCCTGAGGTAAGACACGAGACTCCTAGTGCATCATTGTCCCTGCCCCTGAGGTAAGACACGAGACTCCTAGAGCATCATTGTCCCTGCCCCTGAGGTAAGACACGAGACTCCTAGGCATCATTGTCCCTGCCCTTGAGGTAAGACACGAGACTCCTAGTGCATCATTGTCCCTGCCCCTGAGGTAAGACACGAGACTCCTAGTGCATCATTGTCCCTGCCCTGAGGTAAGACACGAGACTCCTAGGCATCATTGTCCCTGCCCCTGAGGTAAGACACGAGACTCCTAGCATCATTGTCCCTGCCCCTGAGGTAAGACACGAGACTCCTAGTGCATCATTGTCCCTGCCCTGAGGTAAGACACGAGACTCCTAGGCATCATTGTCCCTGCCCCTGAGGTAAGACACGAGACTCCTAGGCATCATTGTCCCTGCCCCTGAGGTAAGACATGAGACTCCTAGTGCATCATTGTCCCTGCCC
>WNWK01042605.1:0-15904 GCA_009830355.1 Cherax destructor | reverse complement strand
AAGATCCATTTTCCTACTTCCCCATTTTTTTCCTTTTAACACGTATTTTGTTTTTTAAAACCATGCCCACTTAAAAAGGTTTTTAAAAAATCTTTATACTATTTCCCTGCATTCTTTTTTTTTTTTTGTCATCAAAGACCATATCATAGTGGCCCAGTAGTTGGGAGGGCAGGAGCGACCTGCTCGAGTCCATGTTGCTCTGTTGTGCATGATTAAAAAACCCCTTTGGACCTCATTTTTCCCCAACAATGTTTCTGATACGAAATGTCATCATATCAAAAACAATATACTCGACCCAAATAATAGAGGTCCAGACTTTTTGGGGGGGGCCCAATCCAAAATGTGATAAAACCCCGGGGGGAAACCTTCTACAAATTCAACTTCAATAAAAAAAACAAAAAAGGTGGGACCAAGCAAACCCAAGTCCTAAATGATATAAACTGGGAAGATCCCTTACATCACGGACCCTAACCATGTCTGAACAAAAATTAACTCTGTGGCATTTGGGGGTTTGCCCAAGACAAATTCTGTAAACCCTTGTGGTTTAGCGCTTTTGGATTATAATAATAATAACCCAAAAAGAAAAAGGCGCCCTATCCCGGGGGAAAAAGGGGAGAGAATAATGGACCCGACTACAAGAGGCCAATATAGGGGGAAATCCCCGAAAGGGAGGACTGGTCAAGAGAAATATCAAACACCCAATTAAAACAAAAAGGAATCTTAAAAAAAAATCAAAAGAAACCGGGAAGAACTAAAAGCCATAAATGAAATTGAAAGAAACCCAAAGTATTTCTTTTCTTATGCCAAATCAAAGTCGAGATCAACATCCAGTATTGGGCCCCTACTTAAACGGGATCGTTCCTACACAGATGACAGCAAGGAAATGAGTGAGTTACTTAAGTCCCAGTATGACTCAGTTTTTAGCGAGCCGCTAAGCAGACTGAAAATCGAAGACCTAAATGAATTTTTTATGAGAGTGCCACAGTACTTGGCAGGTGCATGTTCAATGCCTATCTGACATTACCCTGACGCCAAATGACTTCGAAAAGGCAATAAATGACATGCCCATGCACTCCGCTCCAGGCCCAGACTCGTGGAACTCCGTGTTCATCAAGAACTGTAAGAAACCCCTATCACGTGCTTTTAGCATCCTATAGAGAGGGAGCATGGACATTGGGGTCGTCCCGCAGTTACTAAAATCAACAGACATAGCCCCACTCCACAAAGGGGGCAGTAAAGCAATAGCAAAGAACTACAGACCAATTGCGCTAACGTCCCATATCATAAAAATCTTTGAAAGGATTCTAAGAAGCAAGATCGCCACCCATCTTGATACCCATCAATTGCACAACCCAGGACAGCATGGGTTTAGAGCAGGCCGCTCCTGTCTGTCCCAACTACTGGACCACTACGACAAGGTCCTGGATGCTCTAGAAGATAAACAGAATGCAGATGTTATATACACAGATTTTGCAAAAGCCTTTGACAAGTGTGACAACGGTGTAATAGCACACAAAATGCGTGATAAAGAAATAACAGGAAAAGTTGGTAGATGGATCTATAATTTCCTAACATGTAGAACACAAAGAGTAGTAGTCAACAGAGTAAAGTCTGAGGCAGCTACTGTGAAAAGCTCTGTTCCACAAGGCACAGTACTTGCCCCCATCCTATTCCTCATCCTCATATCAGACATTGACAGGGATATAAGCCACAGTGCTGTGTCTTCCTTTGCAGATGACACCCGAATATGTATGACAGTGTCCACCGTTGAAGACACTGCAAGACTACAAGCAGACATAAACCAAATCTTTAAATGGGCTGCAGAAAACAATATGAAGTTCAATGATGAGAAATTTCAATTACTCAGATACGGAAAACATGAAGAAATTAAAATCTCATCGGAGTACAAAACTAATTCCAACCACACAATAGAGCGAAAAACTAATGTCAAAGACCTGAGAGTGATCATGTCAGAGGATCTCACCTTCAAGGACCATAACAAAGTAGCAATTGCATCTGCTCGAAAAATGACAGGATGGATAATGAGAACCTTCAAAACCAGGGATGCCAAGCCCATGTTGACACTTTACAGATCGCTTGTTCTATCTAGGCTGGAATATTGCTGCACACTAACTGCACCTTTCAAGGCGGGTGAAATTGCTGACCTTGAAAATGTGCAGAGAACCTTCATGGCACGCATAACTGCGATAAACCACCTCAATTACTGGGAACGCTTGAAGTTCCTAAACCTGTACTCTCTAGAACGCAGGCGGGAGAGAGACATTATTATATACACATGGAAAATTCTCGAGGGATTAGTACCAAACTTGCACACGAAAATCACTCCCTACGAAAGCAAAAGACTCGGCAGGCGATGTAACATCCCCCCAATGAAGAGCAGGGGTGCCACTAGCACGTTGAGGGACAACACAATAAGTGTCAGGGGCCCAAGACTGTTCAACTGCCTCCCAGCATACATCAGGGGGATTACCAACAAACCCTTGGCTGTCTTCAAGCAGGCACTGGACAGGCACCTAAAGTCGGTACCTGACCAGCCAGGCTGTGGTTCGTACGTTGGACTGTGTGCGGCCAGCAGTAACAGCCTGGTTGATCAGGCTCTGGTCCAACATGAGGCCTGGTCACAGACCAGGCCGCGGGGGCGTTGACCCCTGGAATTCTCTCCAGGTAAACTCCAGGTAAACATCTATTGGTGTATCTTGAGATTCCGCACTAACATTGGTTTCAACTGGGGCTAAGTGTCTTGTAGATACAGTAGTCTCTTCACCATTTTGGTAGCGAATGTGGGCATAATGCGGATTAGCTTGTAGGAGCTCTACCTCTTCCACTAAAGGATCCGTCTTGTTCATCCTACGGTGACTCTTCAGGAGAATGTGTCCAGGGTGACATAACCAGGTGGGCATGGAGGCTCCCGTAGAGGAACGACGTGAATAGTTGAAGAGTCTCTCATGAGGGGTAGCATTAGTAGCTGTGCACAACAATGATCTAATAGAGTGAAGGGCATCAGGTAAGACAGTCTGCCAGTGTTGAACCGGTAGATTGCGAGATTTCAGTGTCATTGTAACTGACTTCCATATAGTACCATTGAACCGCTCCACTTGACCATTGCCTTGAGGGTTGTAGCTTGTTGTTCTGCTGCAAGCAATCCCTTTGTTAGCCAAAAACTCCTGAACTCATGAACGAGGATCCCCTGTCTGAATGGATATAGGCCGGCATACCAAAAATAGCGAATAACTGGGAAAGACAACTGATGACAGTGTAAGCAGTCATATTTGCACAGGGGAACACAAAAGGAAACCTAGAATATTCATCTACTATGTTAAGGAAATACCTATTCTGGTTTATGCTTGGTAGAGGTCCTTTGAAATCTATATTCAGTCTCTCGAAAGGCTGGGTGGCTTTTATGAGATGAGTTTTCTCTGGCTGGTGAAAGTTTGGCTTGCACTCTGCACATACTCTGCATGATCTGATCACTTGTCGCACATCTTCCACTGAGTAGGGCATATTCTTAGATTTAACAAAATGATACAGGCGTGTAACTCCTGGGTGACACAAGGCCTTGTGGAGCTCTGAGAGTGATTGCAAATCATGACATGCTGCTCCACAGTGGGACCTAGAGAATGCATCAGGTGAAATGTTTTCTTCACCCGGTCGATACAGAATATCAAAGTTATAACACGATAGTTCCATCCTCCAGCGTAATATCTTGTCATTCTTGATCTTACTTTTGTGCTTCTTGTCAAACATATACATCACGGACCGTTGGTCAGTCCTTACAGTGAAATGTCTGCCTGTTAAATAAAGCCTCCAGTGGCGAACTGCTTCTATGATGGCCTGGGCTTCCTTTTCTACAGCAGCATAGCACTTCTCTGATCCTTGAAAAGTTCTCGAAAAGAAAGCTACGGGACGTCCTGCCTGAGATAGGACTGCAGCAATGGCAACCTCAGATGCATCCGTTTCCACCTCGAATGGTAGGGACTCATCAATGGCCTGAACTACTGAGTTTTCAATGTCCTGTTTGAGAGTATAGAAAGCAGTTTTTGCTTCCTTTGTCACAGGAAATATCGTGGTAGCACTCAGTCGGCGAACTTTACTTGAATAGTTGTAGATCCACTGTGAGTAATAAGCAAAGAGACCAAGAGTTCTTTGGAGTGACTTTTTGTCTTGGGGCATTGGAAGATCCCGTAGAGGTCGAAGTCTTTCAGGGTCTGGGGATATTGCACCTCCTTCTACCACATAACCAAGGATGTTAAGCCTTTTAGTGGAAAAAGTGCACTTTTCTTCATTGTAACTGATATTTTTCTTCTTGGCAGCTTCCAAAAACTTATCAAGGTTTGCATCATGTTCCTCCTGGGTCTTGCCACAAATGGTAACATTATCTAAATATGCATAAGTTCCAATAAGTTGCTCTTCCTGAATGAGTGAATCCATAATTCGTTGGAAACAGGCTACATTGGTAACCCCAAAAGGGACTCTGGTAAACTGATAGAGGCCGTCACTAGCCTGAAACGCTGTGTATGGTTTATCTTCATTCCTTATAGGGACTTGATGATAGGCACTTCGTAGATCAATTGTGCTAAACACATAGTACTGAGCAATTTTGTTCACTGTATAATCAATTCGAGGTAGAGGGTACCCATCAAGAAGTGTAAATTTGTTGATTGTCTCAGAATAGTCGATAGCCAGCCTCCGTTTCCTATAATCATCCTTGACAACAACGACCTGTGCACGCCAAGGGGAATTACTTGGTTCTATAATACCCTCCTTCAGCAGCCTCTGAGTTTCTTTCTCAATGAACATCCTATCTTCATAAGAATAGCGGCGTGACTTAGCTGATATAGGATGACAATCCGCAGTAAGATTCGCAAACAGCTTTGGCGGGTCTACCCTTAAGGGAGGCAGTTCACCTCCATATGTTAAGGTAACACTACCATGCCGCTTCTGAAAGTCCTGACCAAGGATCACATCAGAGCACAGTTGTGGCAGAACAGCTAAATGTACATCTTGATAATCCCTGCCATTAACTCTAAGGTTTACCTTACAAAACCCTAACGTCTGAATATAGAGAGATGTTGATGCCATGGAAACGGTACCTGATGAGTGATGTACCGTCAAGGAGTGGCGTTTAACTACGTCAAGGTTGATGAAACTCTCTGAGCTGCCGCTGTCAATCAGACCATCTACTTCTGTTCCTTTGATGAACACTTTCACAACTGCCTTTGACAGTGAATTTGGAGCAGCCGCAGAAGTCACTGTTGCTAGAGTCACCTGATCGGAATGCGTAGAAGCACTAGCTCTTGTTGATGCATTAGCACGACATACTTTAGCAAAGTGACCTTTCTTATGGCATTGATGGCACATTGCTTCGCGAGCCGGACACTTTGGACGTGGATGTCTTGAAAAACCACAAAAGAAACACTTTGTGCCTGCAGCTGCTGTCACTGAGGCAGGTTCCACGGTAACTTCATTAAGAGTCTTGGTCGGGATGAAATGAAGCAAATCAGCCCCTCAAGCATTATTTATGTAAGGTGTGATAAATATTAGTTGTGAAAATTTCATGACTGTCCTCACTTATATTTCTTGTCTATATCCTTATCTATTTACCATGTGCATAGTTCTGTAACTCAGGGGAAAGAAATAAATGCTGTTAATTAACTCAAGAAATGTATTTGAACTGTGATTATCTTCGCATTCTGTTGCTCTGTTATTGTATGTTCCAATATGTTTTCTCTAGAATTTTTGTTAATCTGTAATATAGTGTATAACATTAATTTTCTTTGTGTCTGATTATTTTTTTAGTATTAGTATTCATTGTAATAATTATTGTGAGTAGAAATAAGGTTTATAGAGGTAAGTTGACCTTCTTGTGTCGAAATTTGTAAAGAGTTTGTGTACATGAGAGGGATTCGATTCAGAACAAGGGAGGGAACACATGGAAGAGTTCCCATGACCACTCTCACACCTTTGTCAGCTTAAGAAGCCTTTTCAACTTCCCATATTGATTATACTGCTGCTAACAAGTTTAGCAGCAACCTGGCACCCCCCCCCCCCCCAAAGAGATGCCTCAAGAGTAGGAGCAGGCTAGGGGTTAGCAACCAGGCACCCCCCCAAAGAAATGCCTCCAATGTAGGAGAGATCCACCAGAAATACTGAGGAGAGGATAGTGCTAGAGACCTTGAACACCCTAGCCCTGGAGGATCAGACCAGGCTTGTAATCTGGGATTTGGAAGGTCTCAGGAGCATCCTGAGGCAGGAATGTATCAAGGAAATGTAAATCTCAGTATGGAAAAGCTATGTGGGGAGGGAGTGTTAGCATCAGTAAGCAAGGCTTACTCTAAGAATTAAGTATTTGCTATTACAATTGTTTTTTTGTGCCAACACTTTCTGATACCCTTGTAATGTGTTTATTAAATTGTAAGTGGTTATGTCTGGGTATGTTTTACTTCCACCTTTGAGCCATGTATACAAGGTCCATGTGTCAGAGACTAAATTAAATAAACTATTGATGTTATCACTTTTCTGTGGAGAGTCAAGCCCCTGATAAGGTGCCTACTGCTCGTGTTTTCAGGCCATGCTACCCTAAGAGCCCTATCTTGTTTTAACTATCCTGTGATATTTCTCACTGGGTTTTCCCCTGCTCTAACCCAAACTCCTTGTTTTTCTCCCTTCTCCTATGACTATCGTTTCTTTTATCCCTTCCACTATTAAAATGCAGGTGGTGGCAGCATACTCCCAAGAGAATACACCGCTACCGTCTATTCTCCCATATTCTAGTAATGTTCCCTTTTATTTGATCTCTATATTCCCATATTTTTTTTGTATCCACTCCAAGTCTCTACATGAGGGAATAGACAACATGGCATCGTCTGGTGTTCTGTCGACCCCAGGGTGGGGCTGGGGTGGTAGCTGCATTTCAGGGAGTTACAGCACTTACCACTCGAGAAGGCTGGGTAGTACTGTACACTTCAGAATTCTTCTGGGCTGAATCTAAAGCTCTTGCCTGGTCAAGGGTAGTGGCTAAGTCCAGAGTTTTATTCGCCAATAAACGCTGCCTTATTATTGGTGATTGCAGGCCACTGATAAAAGCACAGATTTTGCAAAAGCCTTTGACAAGTGTGACCATGGTGTAATAGCACACAAAATGCGTGATAAAGGAATAACAGGAAAAGTTGGTAGATGGATCTATAATTTCCTAACATGTAGAACACAAAGAGTAGTAGTCAACAGAGTAAAGTCTGAGGCAGCTACTGTGAAAAGCTCTGTTCCACAAGGCACAGTACTAGCTCCCATCCTATTCCTCATCCTCATATCAGATATTGACAGGGATATAAGCCACAGTGCTGTGTCTTCCTTTGCAGATGACACCCGAATCTGTATGACAGTGTCCACCGTTGAAGACACTGCAAGACTACAAGCAGACATAAACCAAATCTTTAAATGGGCTGCAGAAAACAATATGAAGTTCAATGATGAGAAATTTCAATTACTCAGATACGGAAAACGTGAAGAAATTAAAATCTCTTCGGAGTACAAAACTAATTCCAACCACACAATACAGCGAAAAACTAATGTCAAAGACCTGGGAGTGATCATGTCAGAGGATCTCACCTTCAAGAACCATAACAAAGTAGCAATTGCATCTGCTCGAAAAATGACAGGATGGATAATGAGAACCTTCAAAACCAGGGATGCCAAGCCCATGTTGACACTTTACAGATCGCTTGTTCTATCTAGGCTAGAATATTGCTGCACACTAACGGCACCTTTCAAGGCGGGTGAAATTGCTGACCTTGAAAATGAGCAGAGAACCTTCACCGCACGCATAAGTGCGATAAACCACCTCAACTACTGGGAACGCTTGAAGTTCCTAAACCTGTACTCTCTAGAACGCAGGCGGGAGAGATACATTATTATATACACATGGAAAATTCTTGAGGGCTTAGTACCAAACTTGCACACAAAAATAACTCCCTACGAAAGCAAAAGACTCGGCAGGCGATGTAACATCCCCCCAATGAAGAGCAGGGGTGCCACTAGCACGTTGAGGGACAACACAATAAGTGTCAGGGGCCCAAGATTGTTCAACTGCCTCCCAGCATACATCAGGGGGATTTCCAACAAACCCCTGGCTGTCTTCAAGCAGGCACTGGACAGGCACCTAAAGTCGGTACCTGACCAGGCGGGCTGTGGTTCGTACGTTGGACTGCGTGCGGCCAGCAGTAACAGCCTGGTTGATCAGGCTCTGGTCCAACAGGAGGCCTGGTCACGGACCGGGCCGCGGGGGCGTTGACCCTTGGAATTCTCTCCAGGTAGACTCCAGGTATCCCTGATGGACTCTTCACAATACTGAGAAGCTGTCACTGCTCGGAAGTTACAGTCCTTACCTAATATTTTCAATGCTTGAAAGTATTCCTCTAAGGATTCACCAATCTGCTGGCGGCGAGTTGCAAGACGATATCGTGCAAAAATTTCATTTGTGGGTTTAGTATACTAAGACTTGAGGGCATTGATAGAATCTTCATAGGTATTACACTCAGAAATAACCTCATAGATTTTAGGTGACACAAAGTTGATGAGCAGGCTTAGTTTATCTAGATCTTCCTGAGGAAAGGCTCTCAAGAAGTTTTCGAAAGTCTTAAACCAGTGCTTCCATTCCTGCGCAGCCGTTGATACACTGGGGTCAGAGTCTAGCCTCTCAGGTTTCAGTAAACGCTCCATGTTGCAGTGTAGTCTAGCTCAGAATCACCAACAGGTAGCCCAGGATATCTGTGTTCAATAAATTGTTGTGATAGAAACACAGGCCTTATTCCTAGGCTTTATTGAACACAGAATCCATGGTACATGTCTGCAACAGAAGAAAATAAAGGCTAGTACATATAATGACTGCTGCTGCAGGACAGGTGATGTAAGGTGCATATGTCCTCAGAAAAGCTATAGCTACTGGCGACATATTTAAGCTTACCATGTAATCTGCATCACGAATGTATCTGTGTAAGAGAGAGAGGACCACACACCATGTGCTGGGCCATAGCCGTACTATGTTTGTTGTTATTGTAAGGGGCCCCTGAGGTGGTGCAGTATTGTGTCCTGCTGCGGCTCCCCACAAGAGCGGTATCACTACACAAGCCCATGTTAACACTTTACAGATCGCTTGTTCTATCTAGGCTGGAATATTGCTGCACACTAACTGCACCTTTCAAGGCGGGTGAAATTGCTGACCTTGAAAATGTGCAGAGAACCTTCATGACACGCATAACTGCGATAAACCACCTCAATTACTGGGAACGCTTGAAGTTCCTAAACTTGTACACTCTAGAACGCAGACGGGAGAGATACATTATTATATACACATGGAAAATTCTCGAGGGATTAGTACCAAACTTGCATACGAAAATCACTCCCTACGAAAGCAAAAGACTCAGCAGGCGATGTAACATCCCCCCAATGAAGAACAGGGGTGCATCTAGCCCATTGAGGGACAACACAATAAGTGTTAGGGGCCCAAGATTGTTCAACTGCCTCCCAGCATACATCAGGGGGATTACTAACAAATCCCTGGCTGTCTTCAAGCAGGCACTGGACAGGCACCTAAAGTCGGTACCTGACCAGCCAGGCTGTGGTTCGTACGTTGGACTGCGTGCGGCCAGCAGTAACAGCCTGGTTGATCAGGCTCTGGTCCAACATGAGGCCTGGTCACAGACCGGGCCGCAGGGGCGTTGACCCCTGGAATTCTCTCCAGGTAAACTCCAGTGTTATAGTTGTTACTCTTATATGCACACCACTAAGGTCTGTCCCACCAAGGATAAGAAGTTCTGCTGAACCTGCGGCAACGAAGGACATGACTTCAAGTCTTGCACCATCACCACTCCACCTAAATGCCTGAACTGCAAGAATGAGCACCATACCTTTGCTGCCAAATGCCTAACTAGAAGAGAAGTCCTCAAGAAATAACTAGAACAGGAAAAGAAAAATACTGCTCAATCTTCAACATATCTGCTATTACAAAACTGCAAGCAGACACCACCAAGATTCTGAAGGTCACTCAGACTGCGTCCTCCACCAGTAATACATTACCACCGATACCTTTATACTTTACCTTTGATGTACCTATGAAGAGTTTCGAGAGTTTAGCTACTCTCGGAGCCCGGTCATGGGCCAGGCTCGTCTGGTGCTTGCCTGGTCAACCATGCTGCTGCTGAAGAAGGCCCACTGCCCCATATATCTATCACAGCCTGGTTGATCTGGCACCTGGTGAAGATACTTGTCCAGTTTTCTCTTGAAGGCTTCTACACTTGTTCCAGCCGTGTTTCTGATATCTTCTGGTAAGATGTTGAATAGTCTGGGACCCCGGATGTTGACACAGTGTTACCTTATAGTCCCCACCGCACCCCTGCTCCTCACTGGGTTTATTTTACACTTCCTCCCATATCTCTCACTCCAGTAAGTTGTTATGGCAGTGTGCAGATTTGGGACCAGGTCCTCAAGTACTTTCCAGGTATATATTATCATGTATCTCTCCTCCGCTCCAATGAGTACATGTTCAAGACTTGAAGGCGTTCCCAATAATTTAGGTGCTTTACTGGCTCAATGTGATCTTTGTATTTGTTCCAGCTCTAATATTTCTCCTGTTTTGAACGGGGCCGTCAGCACTGAGCAATATTCTAAGTGAGGGAGCACTAGCGATTTGAAGAGTGTCACCATCGGAATTATTTCCCTTGTTTTGAAATTTCTCAATACCCACCCTGTCATCTTCTTGGCTCTCGTGATCTTTGTCTTGTCATGGTCCTTAAAAGAAAGGTCAGGTGACATAATTATTCTCAGGTCTTTTACGTGTTCCTTTCGTTCTATGTGGTGACCCTCTTGAGTTTTGTATATAGTGTTCCTTTTGAGTTCTTCATTCTTTCCATACCTCAGCAGCTGAAACTTATCACCATTGAACGTCATGTTGTTCTCCACTGACCACTGTAAAACACTGCTTATGTCTTCCTGTAATTTTTCAGTGTCTTCTACCGTAGTGACTTTCATGCTTATTTTAGTGTCATCTGCAAATGATGATGATACAAAAGTGTGCTGGGTGTTTTTATCTATGTCTGCTATGAGGATGAGAAACAGCAGAGATGCCAGGACAGTGCCTTGGGGCACTGAGCTTTTGACCTCGCTGATGCTGGATATTGCCCTGTTCACTACTACTTTTTGTGTTCTGTGTGTTAGGAATCCGAAAATCCATCTGCCTACCTTCCCCGTAATGCCCATGGCCTTCATTTTGTGCGCTATCACTCCATGATCGCATTTGTCAAACGCCTTTGCAAAATCTGTGTAAATCACATCTGTGTTTTGGTCGTCCTCCAATGCCTCCGTAATTCTGTCATAATGGTTCAGTAGCTGTGACAGGCATGATCGTCCCGCTCTAAAACCATGCTGGTTCGGGTTATGTTGGTTGTGCTGGTCCATGAACTTTGTAATCTGCCGTCTCATCGATCTTTCGAAGATTTTTATGATGTGACAAGTTAGGGCTACTGGTCTGTAATTTTTAGCTAGTGCTCTACTACCTCCCTTATGCAAAGGAGTTATGTCTGAACTCTTTAAGGCCTCGGGTATTTCACCTAGATTTAAGCTCTTTCTCCAAAGAAAACTGAGGGCTCGTGCTAGTGGTAGCTTGCACTTCTTTGTAAATAAAGCATTCCATGAATCTGGTCCAGGTGCTGAGTGAGTGGGCATGTTGTCCATTTCTTTTTCGATATCTATGGGATTTGTACTAATGTCAGCTAGTTGGTCTGCACGGCCTTCTGCTGGAGTGAAAAATATTTCTGCATTTTCTACCTTGCTGTCATTTTGTGGGTTGCTGAACACCGACTCGTGCTGTTCTTTTAGAACTTCACTCATTTCCTGTTCATCATCAGTATACGAATCTTCTCTCAATAATGGTCCAATTCAACAGGTAGTTCTTAGCTTGGATTTTGAAGAGGAATATAAATATTTTGGGTTTCTTGCAATATCCTGTAGGGCCCTTTGTTCCCTTTGTACTTCTTCTGTTAGGTATGACATCCTAAGTTTTTGCTCTAATTCAGTGATCTCTCGGTTAAGACTATTTTTCCTTTGTTGCATTATATGTGGAAACTTTTTTGGTCACTCAATTTCCACAGGGTAAATAAGCTGTAGGAAGCCTTAACATACCACGGATAGGTCCTTTAAGTTTATGAACCCTTACATCCACCCAAACACACACTCACGAGTTGGCGAAGGTAGTGAGATTGCACATATTAATTGATAGATTTACTCTCCTATGAAGGTCTAGTTAGGTTTGTACAGTTAGTAACTAATATTAGGATTATTGAGGCAACTTTAGATATTAATAATGCAGTCCTAGGACCTTAACATAGGTAGGTTTAGGCCTTCAATAGGCGAACATTAGGTTATGTTAGCTAAGGAGAACTAGCAACCCTATGCTTGAATTAGGCGGGAGAGAGATGCTAGCGCTTCCTTCTTGGACTGGACACCTTGGTGACAACAAGGTACTAAGAGCTAGAGCTCCTTGCCCCACGTGTCTTCAAAATACTTGCCTGGGAACAAAGAATCACAGAGGCTTCCCAACGTACTGTGGATATTCGTCTCTGGCCCAGGCCCCTGCAGTAAGACAATACCTTTCATTTCTCTTAGTAAAGCTGGCCGGCAATATTCGGAGGAAGGTGGGGTTATTTGAGCTGTGGGTTATAAGCGGGCGAATGCCCACTATAAGGTAATAATTGTAGGCAATCCCCTTAAGAATTAGTCTAGAAGCTAGTGTCACTTACTGCATATATATAGCTTAGGGGATATCCTTTAACACCAGGGAACTCTGAGATGCAGGCAGGACACTAATACCATTTGAATTCTTGCAGAATAAGGTCCTTCCCTGCACGTGGTGTTTTGAAAGGGAAAGTCCATAGGGCTAAGGCTTAGGGAGATTGGAAGACTGGGTGACATATTCTTTCCATCAAGTGTTAACCCCTTTAGTCTGATGAGATGCGATGACAGAAGACACTCCCCCCGTGGGGAGCACAGCAAGAGAGAGAAGAAGTCGCCCCACCTGGGGGCCCCAAGAAAGAAGACAGAAGAAAGAAGAAGATGATCGACACCTCTACCCAGGGGCCAAGGCCGGTCACCATTTGGAGAAGACCCGGCGACGTACCGGCGAACCTACTACTACTACTACTACTACTACTTACCTACTCCTTTTAGTCATGCATGTAGGTGGGGAATTCTGCAGCTGCAGATATGGAAATCTGGCTGAGTCTGGGTCAGCCCTGAGCGGGCTGATCTGGGTCAGCCCTAGAGCTGGGTGCTGAGTCTGGGTCAGCCCTGGCTGGGGCAGTCTGGCACCCTAGAGCTGGGTGCTGAGTCTGGGTCAGCCCTAGAGCTGGGGCTGAGTCTGGGTCAGCCCTAGAGCTGGGGCTGAGTCTGGGTCAGCCCTAGAGCTGGGGGCTGAGTCTGGGTCAGCCCTAGAGCTGGGGGCTGAGTCTGGGTCAGCCCTAGAGCTGGGGCTGAGTCTGGGTCAGCCCTAGAGCTGGGGCTGAGTCTGGGTCAGCCCTAGAGCTGGGGCTGAGTCTGGGTCAGCCCTAGAGCTGGGGGCTGAGTCTGGGTCAGCCCTAGAGCTGGGGGCTGAGTCTGGGTCAGCCCTAGAGCTGGGGGCTGAGTCTGGGTCAGCCCTAGAGCTGGGGGCTGAGTCTGGGTCAGCCCTAGAGCTGGGGGCTGAGTCTGGGTCAGCCCTAGAGCTGGGGCTGAGTCTGGGTCAGCCCTAGAGCTGGGGCTGAGTCTGGGTCAGCCCTAGAGCTGGGGGCTGAGTCTGGGTCAGCCCTAGAGCTGGGGCTGAGTCTGGGTCAGCCCTAGAGCTGGGGGCTGCAGCTCTGGGTCAGCCCTAGAGCTGGGGCTGAGTCTGGATCAGCCCTAGAGCTGGGGGCTGAGTCTGGGTCAGCCCTAGAGCTGGGGGCTGAGTCTGGGTCAGCCCTAGAGCTGGGGCTGAGTCTGGGTCAGCCCTAGAGCTGGGGGCTGAGATATTGATTTTTTTTTCAGTGGGTGTCTATTTTTGGGTCAAGTGATGTAGACTGGGCATTTGAATGTTAAACTTTACTCCTCTCCCATCCTGGTGGTGGGGGCGCTCTTGGTATCAATACTATCAAAACTCACATCCTCTCTCTATATTCGCATGACACTGCCGGAAAGTTTATTCTTATTGAAAGAGATAAACTTTTCTATATGGATATTCTTTGTATTATGTTTTCTTATGCTACATACATAAACTAGTTCCAAATAATTATAATAAATTATGAATGTTATACCAAGTACCTAGCTGCTGAGGAGGTTACTAGTGTGTCTGCGTCTGCGTCACATATCTATAAAAATAAGTCTTGAATACCTACCACCCTAATACTCTCCAGGAGACATTTTGTGCTGCGTAAATAATAATAAATATTTTTTTTAAGCCAGAATTAACGTTCATCGGCAACGATTATTTTGTAAAATCGAAAAACATTGCAAAATTAATGTTTTTTTATAGGTCAAGTAAAACGAATTAAATTCATGCTGATATTAGATTAAATGGTTTGTATTAAGGTTTGTTATTTAAATGTAAGTATGGCTGTTAATTTTGTTCTTGGGCAATATTAGTAATTTGCATACCATATTAATATACATTGGTTATACACACCATGAGGTGTCCATCAGTGTATATAAGTATATAAATGTGTATATACAAAATAACTACCGTGAAAAAATAGTGAGAAAAAACAAGATCTTTGGTGATTCCTCACATCATCAAGGACCAGTACAAGGACCAGTACAAGGACCAGTACAAGGACCAGTACAAGTAATAGAACGACATAAGACTTATCAAGCTTAAACATGACCTTACATAGCACCTTACTACTCACATAGCACCTTACTAAAATAGCACCTTACTACTCACATAGCACCTTACTACTCACATAGGACCTTACTACTCACATAGCACCTTACTACTCACATAGCACCTTACTAAAATAGCACCTTACTACTCACATAGCACCTTACTACTCACATAGCACCTTACTACTCACATAGGACCCTACTCAATACTCACATAGGACCTTACTACTCACATAGCACCTTACTACTCAAATAGGACCCTACTCACTACTCGCATAGGACCTTACTCATTACTCACATAGGACCTTGCTACTCACATAGCACCTTACTACTCACATAGCATCTTACTACTCACATAACACCTTACTACTCACATAGGACCCTACTCACTACTCACATAGCACCTTACTACTCAAATAGGACCCTACTCACTACTCGCATAGGACCTTACTCATTACTCACATAGGACCTTGCTACTCACATAGGACCCTACTCACTACTTACATAGGGCCTTACTACTCACATAGGACCTTACTAACATAGGACCTTACGACTCACATAGGACCTTACTACTCACATAGGACCCTACTCACTACTTACATAGGGTCTTACTACTCTCATAGGACCTTACTCACTACTAACATAGGACCTTACTACTCACATAGGACTTTACTCACTACTTACATAGGACCTTACTCACTTACTTACAGGTGATCTGTACTTAGCTCAGTGAGGACGTGTCTAGGGTTCTCTGTGGACTGAATCACTTTTGCTCTGTGAAGTGAACCAAGATGCCGTCCATTGAGCAACTTTACCAGCAGCTTAAGGAGGAATTGAGGGTAGCGAAGCTTGAGATTCTGTGATTGACGGAGGAAAACAAGAGGATTCGTAGTACTCCTCCTGTTGTGAGTCCTCAGGTCAAGAAGGGAACCTGGGCAGTGACCGGACTTCATGGAACGAAGTTGAAGATCAAGAAAACGAATGGAGAGGTAGAAACGATGAAGAA